>OOFG01049822.1:1253-16813 GCA_900323295.1 Molva molva
AAAATAATGTTGTAACTGTTGATCTCATTGGACTTTTCCCATGCAGGGGTGTGGCTGCACCTACACCAGTGTCTCTGGCCTGAAGGCCCACCTGGGACTCTGCACTAAGGTATGAACACATTGATCTCCAACACAATAGCTCACAGAACACTTGGCACACACTGTCTCTGCTCAGTTGGCTACTGAGGTTCTGTACTCTGGTGGCTACTAGGGGTGTAACGGTACACGTATCCGTACCGTAGTGTTCGGTACAGGATGATCGGTTTGGTGCGGGTTGCGATCCGAATGTTTCTAGTTTGAACAACGCGTGTGCAGAACTATAGTTCAAAAGTCTTAGTTCCCCCCGGAGCCCGATCTTGGTACCTTAACTAAGCAACTGAAGTAGCACATAGAGGATCGCCGTCTGCTCGTCCGGTTATGTGTAATAAGAACACACAAAACATGTTATTCGCCATGTATGCTAACTGTAATTAATTTAGGTAGCATCAATTGATTAAAAGATTGCTAGCCAAAATGCTAACCCTAACAGCGATACTATTGCTAGATATGAACAGAACAACTAATATGTTTTAAAATCCATGGTTTAAACTGGCAAGTTATACTAGCCCTTAATTAACAACTAACAGCTATGGTTTTGTAGAGGTTTTTTTCAAGTGCAGGAGACCTTGTTAGTGCCAGCGGACCTTCCCTTTCTACAGATAATGTGGACCAATTTATTTTGTCCACAAAATAAATTTTGTTGTAATAATACCTAGACCTTGGTAAGAAAGATAGGTGCCTTTATGTCCTTTGTTCAGGAAATGATGGGCAATTAGCCACAGTTTACAAGTTAATAACGTCAATAAAATTAAAATAAATGTTATGTTCTGCCTCTTTTTTTTTTCCACTGTACCGAATCATACCGAACCGTGACTTCAAATCCACATATGTAGATATGAACTGTGACTTTTGTGTACAATTACACCACAAGTGGCGAGTCTCTACTCTGGTGGCTACTGAGTCTCTACTCTGGTGGCTACTGAGTCTCTACTCTGGTGGCTACTGAGTCTCTACTCTGGTGGCTACTGAGTCTCTACTCTGGTGGACACTCAGTGGTTCCTCTTCTGCTCTTCCTACAGGGTGACTTTGAGGCGGGGAAATACCGTTGTTTGATCTGCGGCAAGGAGTTCAATTCCGAGAGTGGAGTTAAGTATCACATCAACTCTGTTCATTCACAGGTAAAGACTGCAGTCCTCTTATTCTTCTCTAGATTTAACATGCATACATGGTTAGGTCTTTACTACGTTGGTCTGACCGCTCACTCCCCTGGTGTTTCTTGAACAGGAATGGTTTGTGACCAACAAGAAAGCGTCAAAGAAGTTTGAAAAGTACCTTCGGAGCCGGCCCAAGGAGCTGGTGCATGGAGTGGACCAGCAGATCATCGAGCAGTACCACCAGCATCACATGAACCACCACCACATCCACCACCTGCAGCACCACCACCACCAGCAACACCACCAGCATCATCAGCAGCTCCAGCAGATCCAGCACCAACCCTTGCAGCAGCCTCTACAGCCCCTGCATCACCTCCAGCACCAGGCCCACCTCCTCCACACGGTAGAGCACCACCACCACAACCACAGTGTTCCCCAGATGGAGCCGCAGCTCAGCCAGGAGGTGCAGCAGCAGCAGCCACCACCCCCACTCCTTCACTACACCCCATTGGAGCCGCCTGTGGGCTCCATGTGGGCGGACGTGGAGCGGAGGGAAGCGGCGGCCGGGGGCGGGCCGGGGGCGGAGCAGGCCCAGGTGGAGTTGGGGATGGTGGGTGCAGACAAACCCCGGCCAATGGATGGAGGAGGAAGCAGCAGTGGGGGAGGAGGTGGGGGCGGTGCCCCGGAGTGCAAGCGGAGAGAGAAGGCGGAGCGGGTTGATGGGCGGGTTGAGGAGCGGGGGAAGGCGGAGAGCAGGAGGAAGGATTGCTTCGCTTACGGAGGAGGAGGAGGAGGAGGCGTGGCTGTGGGCGGGAGCAGCAGCAGTAGCAGCAGCAGCAGCAGCAATACGGGCAGCTCGTCCAGCGAATCAGAGGTGGAGCAGCAGGAGAGGCAGAGACAGATCGACCAGTGGAACCTGAAGAGGCCTGGGAACATGGAAGTCCACCACGAGGCTGCTAAACGGCAGAGGAACACCTAAAGAACACATAAAGAACTGTACCTTACGGTACAACAATGAGTCAAATAATGGTCTTACTTACTTGTGAATTGTCTTACCATTGTCTAATTTCCTCCTTAATTCTGATCAAGCTATTTCATATATGACCTGTTTCTGTTACTTGAAAAAAAGTGTTTTATTGTTTTTTAATTTGAAAACAACATGAGACATACACAAGAGGGTAGCTTGCCATGGGAATGGGCTTTAGACAACTGAAAGCTTGGACAGGAAGTACTGTAGCTTACGGTTAAACCTAATTTAGTGTCACCGTGCGTGTATTGCAGGAGTTGGCACGAACCAAAAATTCTGTTATCATGGCCCTTGTGCACAGTTCATCAGAATGAGTCGTGTTGTGCACCTCCTGACATTCTGTAGGTCAGGAAGCAGAGCGCACCAACTGCCTTTCACAACAATGTTGCGGTGAAATGGCGACTATTAATGCCATGGCCATGTGTGTACTGTCCGTGCACTTCACGAACGGCTGTAGATTCTGCTTTAGTGTGCCCGTAGTGTGCCCACTTTTGACTTTTTGACTTATACCTGATCTCAATTTAACCCTGAGATACTCTAGTTTCACAATGAGTAAAACATATCTATAGTTGCTTCTCTATAGTTGCTTGCCTAACTCCTCTCACATTGTCATTACCTTTTACTCCTCTCATGTTGTCATTACTTCTTACTCCTCTCATGTTGTCATTACTTCTTACTCCTCTCACGTTGTCATTACCTCTTACTCCTCTCATGTTGTCATTACTTCTTACTCCTCTCATGTTGTCATTACTTCTTACTCCTCTCATGTGGTCATTACTTCTTACTCCTCTTATGTTGTCATTACTTCTAACTCCTCTCATGTGTTCATTACTTCTCTCTCATGTGGTCATTGCTTCTAACTCCTCTCATGTGGTCATTGCTTCTAACTCCTCATGTTGTCATTTCTTCAGTGGTTACCTCAGGAGGAGTAAAGGGTATCATGCATGGCAGCATGCAGCGCCTTCACTCAATTCTGCCCACACAAAGATTTGAAGAAGTCTCCCCTCCTACCATGGAACTGAGGAATATCCTTCAAGAAAACATGAATGACATGCCTAACAAGCATATAAAAAAGGAGCAGTTGAGAAAGGGACTCCTGTCTATATGTGCTGTCCTGACAAGGAGACCTCTCTCTTGGTCTAAGGTGTATTTAACCAATAGCATGTCATGTTTTATGTACTCTGCATTTTATATATTTGATATAGTGGCGTACGCTCCTGGATGGTTGTCTGCTGTATGTTTGTGCCGTTTTCTTTTCAAAACGTGTTCTATGTACAGTTCAGATGGACGAAGAAGCAATTATCCTTTGTTAAATTTGTAATCATGTTTGTTCAGTTCATTTATTAATGTTTTCTTTACTTATCTCGTGTTGATATAATCTCTGTCTGTGCTCTTCCATTTAATCATCTTTAGGCTAAATATTAGACATTTATATACTTTATGAGTTGTATGTTAATTAGCCCATTGATCAAATGACGATCACTTGAGCTCTGTAAAGCAGTTCTAATGATATATGTTGAGAATAGGTACTAATCTGTTTGTGTTCAAAGTGCATTTCAAAGTCCTTCCCTCAGATGCTGTATGTGGCATCTGTATCAAGTTTAGCTTAGTTCAAGTTAGTTAATAATAAATATATGAAAAGGAATAATGGACTATTGAATGTCTGTCCAGCTACCATACATAGAATCATTGAGTGAAAAGATAGCATTTCTGTTGAGGCTTGGACCAAAAGTGATGACATCATGCATGCACTTTCAACTGAGAGGCACAAAGAAAGGCCTTGCTGCTTGACAAAAAGAGATTTCAAGGCGCATCATTTGAAGCCAACTTCAAAATCTGATTTCTTTCTATTTCCAGCGCAAGGCAAAAATGACAAAATATTGACGGCATTTGTTTGAATCTAATATTCTGGGAAGGATAATTGAGTATATATTGGCAATATGAAAATTCTCTAAGTGTGTCCTAGATTTTACCTGCTGTAAATCTCTGATATCTCGTATCTCTCTTTTACTCCCTTATCTAAAGGGTGTTGTGTTGAAATATTAAGTCTCAAAGCAGCTTTCAAAGTACTGTAGTACCTTTCCAACTCAGCACACACTAATAGAGCCATACCTCTGATTTCTAAGGTCTAAAAATATTAGACTCAAAGTACATGTTTAAGTCTAGCCAGATAAAGTGAATAACTACATTTGTAAAGTTAACATTTTTAGTAGCACCATGTTCTCCATTTTGTTGGGCATAGTTTGTATTCCGTGGAAAAAAGGCGTCTCAGCCAACCATGCGTTAATAGCCTATATATTTAACGCATTACTTGTTAGGCCTTCTTGTTTTTCTAGAAGTTATGTGCTGCTATTTCTTAGTACCAGCTAATACAAAATAAAGCACTACCATTCATGGTCAATTTGTGGTCTGTGTCTATTTATTTTATTTTGTAGGTTTTTCATTTACTGTCTTAAATGTTTTTAGCATAACAGTCAATTCATGACAATTAATTGAGGATTGAGGATTGTTATAGCTAAAAGGCCAGGGTTTAGATTTTAGTTAAATAAATTGCTATCACTACTTTTATCATGGATGATCTTATTACCTGGTAGATCCTGGGTTTGTCTTAAGTAATGCAAACTCAATTAAACTTAAGACTCCAATCAGTAACAGTAAAACAAAAAGGGATCAATAGCAATAAAGTTGCTCAGTAAATGTAGAATATTGTTGTGTCAACATTGCTGCTACACTTCCATGATCTATATACCTTCTCTATACACATGTGTGCGTTGCTCCACCTCGCTAGGGGCAGTCTTTCACTTGATGTACATTGTTGGAGTGTAGAACAAGACTCGTGTTGTGTAGCAGCCTTGACTAGTGTGGCAAGTTTTGTTGGTTATAAACCACTTTATCATGATGATAAACATACACGTAAACGGGCCTTTGTTGAAATTTCAATTTCTCATTGGACATGAGTAAGTATAAGTCCAGTTTACGATATGTATTTTATGGGAATTGATTTTCAGTTGCAGGATGCTGACTTTTATTGAGCCAAAGCAACTTTATTTAGTCTGATAATAGTAATATGTCGGCATGTATTGATGCACATTAATCTGTACTGATAACTGGATATCGTGTGAGTTGCTACCAGCGAATATTCTTTCACTGTTTGTCCGAATCGATGGTGTTGGTAGATGGGGACGTTGGATGTGTCGATAATGTAATCCATCTACAGTCTTATTTATCTATCTATCGCCGACCGGATGCTATGATAATGTTATCGATATACTATCTATCTGTCTGTCTGTCTGTCTGTCTGTCGCCAACAGGATGCTATGATTTCTGATCAAATCGCGTGGAAATGAGGCACCAGACTTTAGCTTGGTGAGTTGTCTACAGTACATCAAACACATCCACTAAAAACATTGAGCTAGTATGTTCTGCAAGTATGGAGACCATCTACTGCAGTCAGCCTGGCCAGCCAACAGGCTTGTACATTGTACATTTGCTAATCATAGCATCGGAAGGTATCCATAGTTAATGCCTACAATATATTTAATCCAATCCCAACTAAACAGTCTGTTGATAATATATATTGTCTCTCTCCTTGTCCTCTGTCCTCATCTGGCCTGTTTACACCTTGCTGGTTGTGAGTTATCGTACACATGTCTATATAAAAGTAGTCTATTGTTTCAGCACTGTTTTCATTATACACACTTGTATTGCTGGCTGACATCTACCCTGATAGAAGAACTACCCCAGCAGAGACAAGAACAGTGATGGAGGTATTGGAATGTTTTTATTGGTAAAGCAACAAGAAAACAGCAAAGCATTATTTTATTTGGAAATGTATGCTACATTACATATATTAAAAAGTTAGTTTTGTGAAGTCTCCAACTGTCGTTGTGTTTTTGTTTTCCTGGTGTTGTGCAACAGTTACCTCTGTTGGAAAAGGACATCGCTCTGGCACATGAAGAAGCTTGTGAAAGCCTTGACGCAAAACCAGGAGAAGAGGTCTTAATGGTCGCAGCCGTTTCAGGTACAATGTATTTAATTATGTTTGGCTTTTAAGGACTTTTTTTGTGGATAGGACAATGGGTTGAAATAGAGAGGGAATGGCGTGTAGCATAGGACCACAGTTGGGAATGGAACATGGTTAGTGCCCTAGCGCGTTGAGCCTCTGAGCTAACCCAACTCAAGGGGGTTTTAAAATAGACAGAGAAAGTCAGGTTGGTTGTTAAATACGGCCTGCAGGTTTCATTTAAACAATGCACTAGCCCAAAAAATACTGTATAAATGATGCTGCTCCTCACATGGTAATGGGATCCTGGAAGAAAAATATTTGTGTATTACATTGTGTGTTACTTTATTGTGTGTATTGCATGTCCTGTATAGGTAGTGTAGTATTTCACAGCTGTTTGAACAAGTAATCGATACAAAACCATTGGCTTAACAGCGAGTGGGTAGTGGTGAAGATAGTGGGCACAGTGTGTTGGCTAAACAGAATGTCTTTACAATGAAGTAGGAGTCAAACATTACAGAATTAAGCTTTAATATGGATGGCAAAATCCTGCAGTGTGTATTTTTCTATTAAATAGAAGAAAGAAAATGTTTAGTAGAAAAAACATATTACCCAGTTACAATTGTTACTAAACGTAGAAGTACAAGTATAGCATAACCTTTTCAGTAAGTTTTTCTTAAAGAATTTTTGATTTGATTGGTATTTCAAGACAATCAGGTGTACTGTGTACTGAGCCATTACAATACATTTCAACATCTGCCGTACTGACATCACAAGTACATTTGGAAGAGGCTCATAATTGCTAATGAAGAGCTCACCCTCACAATATCTCACCCCATCAATGAAATAACCATAACCATTTATGTCATTGAAAATTACTTGGATTGATAATATCACATTTGCTCCTCGCAGGGCAAGAACAGGAATCCAAAATCCTCTCCGCTGTAAGCCCCAGATCACATAAGCGCGAGAGGAAGAAAAATCCAAGATATTCCGACTATGAAATGGAAGAGAAACCTGAAACCCCCGATCCGAAACAAAAGCGACGAGGAAGGCCCCCCAAAAAGAGCTCTGTGGACACAGACGCTCCTCAACTCAAATTGCATTGTGGTGCAAAAGCTGCAGAAGCAATAGAAGGAGCTGAGGAGAGCCCTGAGAACCAGAGTCCTAAGAGGAAGCGGCGAGGGCGCCCTCCCAAGAAGAAGTCCAGAAGTCAACAGAAAAATGATTGGGATAAGACCGCTATAGAACCGATTGATGGAGGGGACCAAGAAACAGGGTCCCATATATCCTTTAAAGAACTTCCTCTGAAATCTCCTGACATTACCCCCAAAGGCAGAAAGAAAACCCCTGCAAGGAAGACACCTGCCGGGAAAACAAAAGACCTCTCGGCAGCAGAGGCCGAAAAAGCTTTTTCTGAGCAGGCACCAGTGGAGACGCCGAAGCCAAGAAGGAAGTACTTGAGGAAGGTGACTGTGCAGGAAATGGCCCCCATGGTACAAAAGGAGCCGGAGGAAACCCCCGCTAGGCCAGATGTAGAGACCAATCTGGGTGGCCGTCCAAGAAGAAGTGCCGCTAAAACGTATGTTACAGTCCAACATACGTTATTTACTGATATTTACAACATGGTAAACCTAAAGAGAGAGGGACCAAAAAAAGATTTTGAAAATAAGTAAAATGCATTTGATGAGATAGATTCCCCGAACCAATAAGGGCATTTCTGGCGCTGATTGGCCAGAAATTAGCCGGAAGCAGTCAAAATCAAAATTGTCTCTTAAAGAGGCAGGCGCAACCAGAACAGATATTCTCACAGGCAGTTATGTTGCTAATAGAGGATGAATGGCTTATACATTTCTAACAATTTACAAAAACTATTTTTTAAAGGGTCTACGTGTATTTAGTGCATTAATCTCTTCAAATTGCCTATATATGAACAGATTGTAATTTAAAAATTAGGCCCTCACTGACTCAATCTGTGGCGTAATATTCTATTATATTTGAATATATTTGGGACCCATTTTGTAGGAAACAGGAAGATAGGTTAAGGCTCCTACCCACCCATTCTAGGGCCGCCGACTCGGTCTAGGGCCGCCGACTCAGTCTAGGGCCCCTGACTCAGTCTAGGGCCCCTGACTCAGTCTAGGGCCCCTGACTCAGTCTAGGGCCCCTGACTCAGTCTAGGGCCCCTGACTCAGTCTAGGGCCCCTGACTCAGTCTAGCACCGCCGACTCACTCTAGCCTAGTCCATTTCTGCCGAGATATGGACCCATCAACAAGCAAAGTGCTGGCTGCAGCTCCAGACCGAACACCATCAAGTAGTCAAACTGCAAACAGTGGGTGGTGCAGCTCACTGATGGTCAAACAGTGGGTGGTGCAGCTCACTGATGGTCAAACAGTGGGTGGTGCAGCTCACTGATGGTCAAACAGTGGGTGGTGCAGCTCACTGATGGTCAAACAGTGGGTGGTGCAGCTCACTGATGGTCAAACAGTGGGTGGTGCAGCTCACTGATGGTCAAAGGGGTCAGTGATTAGAAGACATTTCAGATTCTTACAGGGAACCTGCAAACCTTACATTTTAAAGTTTCTATAAACGGTAATTCTAGATCAGCAAAGAATCACCAGAATACTAATTATATTCTGTATATATTGGCCACCCCATTTATTTTTATTTTTTATTTTAGACATTAGTCAATCTATCAAACTATAAAATGTTTTAGTGCTGCTAAAGCTTTTGTAATACAAATCCATCCCTGAATGGATGAGCAGTTTGACATTCCTGTAGCCAGTGGGGAGGGAGGGGTTCTTCACAGGAGGGCAGAACATACTCCATGGGCCCTTATTGAGTAAAGGTTGGGCCCTTATTGAGTAAAAGATGGGCCCTTATTGAGTAAAGGATGGGCCCTTATTGAGTAAAAGATGGGCCCTTATTGAGTAAAGGATGGGCCCTTATTGAGTAAAAGATGGGCCCTTATTGAGTAAAGGATGGGCCCTTATTGAGTAAAGGATGGGCCCTTATTGAGTAAAGGATGGGCCCTTATTGAGTAAAGGATGGGCCCTTATTGAGTAAAGGATGGGCCCTTATTGAGTAAAGATGTTAAAGGGTTTAAATTGTGCCTGGCCAGCGTGTCTTAGAGACACACTGGCCAGGCACAACACATATGGAAGTCTATTACAAAAACGATGAATAACTTTATCCCTTGCATCATAGTTAGTCTATAAGCCTATTCTGAAAGAGTTGCATTTTTATAAAAAAAAAGCCTAGATAATCTACAAAATGATATGAATGCTTATGTAGAGACTCAAAGTATATATACAATCGATAAATAAAGTAAGAGTTATATTTTTACCTGAATGATTGATAGGACAAAGTAATGTGGTGGTTGTGGATGCTTGTGACTGGTCAGCATCATTCTTCCGGCACGCAAAATAATGTGCGAGTGGGACACTGCTAGAAAAGATTTCTTTATAATTTTTTCCTTTCATTTGTCCTTTCGTTTCAGCACACATCATTTGTGTTTCCTCTCCAGGCTTGACAAAGGTCATTCAAAATTCATGCTGTCATCAGTTAAGGTGGCGTTGAATAATGTAACTGTTAAGGTGGCGCTGACAAATGGGACTCATCCATGTAGGCCTACTAGGCCATCTTAAACAACGCGATTCCTTTTGAAAGCCTTTTGAGGCTAGCTTCACTCACTCCCTTCTTAAGGATGTTTCTGCTGTGTGTTGTTGGCAGTGCGTTGAAGTACCTTCATTCTCTGGCTCAAGAGAGCCTCAGATGTCCAGAGGCATCCGAGTCACGCAGCGGGAGCCCAGACTCGCTGTCCGACCGACCAGGACGAAGCAGAGCTGCAGGTACGCTACGCACCCTGCTGGGATGATTGGAGTGATGTTTTTTCATGACATTGGTAGAATGTGGCTGAAATCAAAGCAAGTGGCAGCCCTGGTGGTGCAGCCCTGAGCACCTGGTGGTGCAGCCCTGAGCACCTGGTGGTGCAGCCCTGAGCACCTGGTGGTGCAGCCATGAGCACCTGGTGGTGCAGCCCAGGCAGAAGAGGCTCAGATGAGGTTCCTCTAACAGGTGGTGCAGCCCAGGCAGAAGAGGCTCAGATGAGGTTCCTCTAACAGGTGGTGCAGCCCAGGCAGAAGAGGCTCAGATGAGGTTCCTCTAACAGGTGGTGCAGCCCAGGCAGAAGAGGCTCAGATGAGGTTCCTCTAACAGGTGGTTCTCGGTGGTTTGATGCACAGTGAACTTCCACCATTGTAACTAAATGGGAAAAAGGTGATTTAATTCTCATAATTCAAGCAAATACATTTCTTCTTGGTATGGTAAGGATCTCAGTGGTAAGTTCATCTCCATATTACGGAGACACTCGTATTAATGAGTTTTGGCCATAGAACACTGCGAGGTGGCAATTAAATTCAATGTGTCGCATGTGGACATTTTCCACTGAGGGGTTATATTACCTTTAACATCAAACCCACGGCCTCATAGCTGTCCCTTTAAACCAAGGGGTTATATTACCTTTAACATCAAACCCACGGCCTCATAGCTGTCCCTGTAAACCAATGGGTTATATTATTAATTGCATATTAATATTTGTAACCCCTTTTGTCCTGCAGGGGCCATGAGGTGTAAAAAGAGGAAGCGTCTTGATTGTGACGACCTTGATGAAGATGAAGATTTCATCCCCGGCGGTGGTGATGAAGAGATGCTGGACGACATGCAGGAGGAGGAGACGGAGGATCTGGACTCAGAACTGGAACCTGCAACTCAATACTTCAATAAAAGCAATGCAAGTACTTTTGCTCCTTCAGTGGGGAGGATGTTTTGAATGTAAAGAAAAAGGGAAATAAGATGTTGTTGCAGGTCCTCCCTCTGACGCTTCAAACTGCTTGAGCGTGACAAAGTTACTGGTCAGAGTATCGCGAGCAAAAATGACTTTCACGGGCGCGTACAACAACACATATGTGCACACAAATAATTATTGCGACCACTTTTACTGCACTCGCACACAGTATTTCTCTGATTCGAGAGCAATAATTAAGCCTGTTAGGATAAACTGTTAATTCAGTGCGCACATAGAGTGAAGCAGCACGCAGCTGACGCCCCCGTGCGCACAAATGCTGTCTTTGCTCTCCTGCTTGAAAGTGTTTTCCTGCTCGCTCGGATAATTTTTAGACAATCGATCGATGTCTTATCATTACACTTAATAACTATGTTACACTAGCTACAGCGAGGCAATGCAGTATTTATTTCCTGATTAACGTTTTTCTTTTCCTGGTCTGTTGATATTCTAGTACCGCTTATCTTCAAGGCTGGCTATGGTTCACTGCGCCTGATGATCCTGCTTTCATGCAGAGTAACATGTTTCGTTAACAACTGCAAGCTGTCTGAGGTGAAACACTCTCTGTTCTCCAAAGCCTGTTCTGAGACAGCAGCTCTTGAGCAGACTCTTGGTTAGGTGTGAGCTTGCTCGATGTTACCCAAGAAATCATCCAAGCACTTCAAGAGGTGTTTGGACTTGTCCGGCAACATGTAACCAATCCCATTCAGGGATACAACATGTAACCAATCCCATTCAGGGATACAACATGTAACCAATCCCATTCAGGGATACAACATGTAACCAATCCCATTCAGGGATACAACATGTAACCAATCCCATTCAGGGATACAACATGTAACCAATCCCATTCAGGGATACAACATGTAACCAATCCCATTCAGGGATACAACATGTAACCAATCCCATTCAGGGATACAACATGTAACCAATCCCATTCAGGGATACAACATGTAACCAATCCCCTTTGCGAGCAAGAGAGCAAAGACGGCATTTGTGCGCACGGTGGCGTCAGTCTCTTGCTGCTTCACTTAATGTGCGCGCTTCATGAATGGGTTTCTCCTCACATGCTATATTATTGCTCTCATGAGCAGGGAAATACTGCAAGCACAATAATATTTTTTTTGCACGGATGTGTTCGTTGTACGCGTGTGCAATCATTTCTGCTCACGATTTTTGCCAGTGATATGCCGCCATATCAGAGTTTGTATGTTAAAGAGCAAATTGCAGGTTTGCACCCCCATCTCCTTATTTAGCTTTTAAACTGGGGGTGCAAAACTGAAATTAATTATGTAGCAAATAAAAAAATTACCAAATAGATTTTAAAATGTATTTAAAATCGACTTGCCATTCACTGTAGCTCTAGCATGTGTCTTGCCACAAGTTGACTCACATTGAAGTTTGTTATTTGGTCTACTTCTGGATATAAATCTAAAAGAATGATTGATTTGCTGCATATATTCCCCACACAAATTGAAAAGCATAATTGCTTTTTATGTCATTGAATCAATCTGAAATGTTCTCACGAGATGGTGCTGGGCCAGCACTTTGATATGAATGGTTATTACATGTGTTTATTACATGTGTTTATTACATTTGTGTCCACATTTGTGTCAGCAGATACTCCACAGAAGAGTGTTTGGCGTAGCCGCTAACGGGATGTCCAATGCCATGATGAAGCCTGCGTTGGACGCCTACACGGCCAACAAGAAGTTGTACGTGACCTCTTTCTGTTGTGTGTGGAACTGTAATATGATAATATTCTAACCTATAAGACAAATGAGCTGGACGCAAGTAGAATGCTGTTGATTACATTTTTCATCTTGTAGCCGAGAAGAGCACTACAGTAGCTGGGTGTTTCCAGAGTGGCTCCCCTCGGTGAGCCACTGGAATGTTGTTCCCAAGAGGTATTCATTCCTAATTTAAACACCAAACACAGAACCAAACAACAGAGACACTATCACAAATAACAAATAACCTGTGTTTCCCTAGAGATAGTCTCTGAGGTTGGACTTAATATTCCGTTCCTCTGCACACGCTAAAGAGTTGATTCTGTTCTGTATCAGGTCATTTTGATCAAATGAACCACAATCTCTTGATTCTTACAAACGGACAGCTTAAAAACAGGTCTCTTTTCTTATGTATTCTTTCAGTGAGTTGGAGAAGTATTTACCCCAGGAGTTGCAGTCTGCTGCTTTCAAAGTTTCTAGAGAGGGCCTCGGCAACAAGGAGGCACTGCAAAGACTCAACAGGTGGAAATATAATCATGGTTTACTTGGAACACCTAGGCAATTTAAAACTAGAGTACACTTTAAATGCTTTTTAATGTCTTTTTAACACACAACATGCACACAAACCGCTACCCTGTTATATTAGAAAATAGCCAGGCGGTTCTCCTTTAACACAAAGGAAAACATGATCACACATCTGGGCATAAAAAAATATTATAAAGTGTTCCATCCATCTTCGTTATCTGCTGTCAAAAATGAAGTAAAAAGACCATCAATCTATTGGCTAAATATTTTTACGTTTATTGACATTGCAATATGAATGACCACAGCTACATGCAATACACACATATGAAGAGAGGTACAGGTGGGGGAGCTGGACCATTAAGAGAGCTGTGTAATGTGTGTGGATTATGATACGTCATGGAAAAATCCCATTATTCCTCCACATTATTTCTGAAGAAACGATAACGATTGAAATGATGGCAGGTTCCAAGTCAGCGAGCCCCACCCAGAGCGGCTGGACATGATGATGTTTGTGGGCGGTCCGGTGTGGGCGCTGGAGTGGTGTCCGGTGCCGGACGGTGCCACAGCCCATCAGTACCTGGCCGTGGCCTGCCACCAACGGATGGACCAGCAGCACGTTTTCAACCAGATGTACGCGGGACGCGGCCTCATCCAGCTGTGGGACATGGGTAGAATGGAGTACAGCAGCAGGTAAAGACCTGCAGGTGTTGTATCAACATGGTAGATGGAGTACAGCAGCAGGTAAAGACCTGCAGGTGTTGTATCAACATGGTAGATGGAGTACAGCAGCAGGTAAAGACCTGCAGGTGTTGTATCAACATGGTAGAATGGAGTACAGCAGCAGGTAAAGACCTGCAGGTGTTGTATCAACATGGTAGATGGAGTACAGCAGCAGGTAAAGACCTGCAGGTGTTGTATCAACATGGTAGATGGAGTACAGCAGCAGGTAAAGACCTGCAGGTGTTGTATCAACATGGTAGATGGAGTACAGCAGCAGGTAAAGACCTGCAGGTGTTGTATCAACAGCATCTCAATACAACAAATGGATCCTTTTGAACCTGAGTTTCTATTAATAGTATTTCTGACCATAGCCATTGGGTTGGTGGTTCTAGGCATTGGGAGTGAGCTTTAGACTGGAGGTCACTCTCTCACACTCTCCTCCCTAGACCTCCCGATCGGAGTCTTTTTTAAGCTGCTAGCGTCTCAGTGGCGGAGTTATAGCGATGAGGCATTATTCATTTGAGCAGGGCTAGGTGTGCTGTCATCTTCATTTGATCACGTGCTAAGGGTCTAGTTAACAAATCAGGATGCTCGGTCGGAACTACTTGTGTAATTATTGTACATTGCCTATTTCTAACTTTACATTAAATGGACCCTTTGTACGTGTGTATTGTTGTACTTCCACGCCCCCTCCTCCCAAGGTCTTGTTGCGTTGAGAACAGCTGTTTCTGCTTTGTTTTCCTCCATCCGTCGCCCTGAAGGCCCGAGGTGGGCCCGGCGTCTCTAGCCTACGGCCTGGGCCACGAGAGAGGCTTCGTCTGGCAGCTGAAGTGGTGCCCAGCGGGGGCCTGGGAGCCCCCCACCTGCAGCAGGAAGGTAGGAGACCAGCCAGGCTCCAGGGTCTCTGTACTATCGGGAAACAATTACCAAATACCTTTATGTTAATGATTATCATCGGATCTCATCAACATGACCCTTGATGCTTTCTATTGTGCCCTAAATATATGCACAACATGCACAAATATCAAACGTCATCACAGTATTGCCTTTGAGGTATTTGGGAGAGCGATATTTGAAGCTTGGTTCTCTCTCAGGCTCCCTTCCTGCAGCGCCTGGGCCTGCTGGCTGTGGCCGTCTCTACTGGTGTGGTCAGCATCTACAGCCTCCCCCACCCCCAGGCTCTGTGTCCCAGCAGCCCCTCAGGTACTCACCTTAGTCTCTACTGGTGTGGTCAGCATCTACAGCCTCCCCCACCCCCAGGCTCTGTGTCCCAGCAGCCCCTCAGGTACTCACCTTAGTCTCTACTGGTGTGGTCAGCATCTACAGCCTCCCCCACCCCCAGGCTCTGTGTCCCAGCAGCCCCTCAGGTACTCACCTTACAAGCTGGCTGGACATGCTGTGTTTTGTACAGATGACAACGGAAGAGATGTAACCCTAACCCTGTTACAGTACCAAGATCAGAAGTAGAAGAAGGAGAGGAGGTTTTTGTGAACTTCTTCCTTTCTGTAATAACATTTA
>OOFG01049830.1:4480-14480 GCA_900323295.1 Molva molva
TGAGGCACCCCCCCCCCCCCCCCCCACCCACACACACAAACACACACCACCACCCCACCCCCACACACACAAACACACACACACACACACACACACACACACCTGTCACCTGCATTATGAGATGTTAATAGACATGTTACAGGGCCCTTGGGTTCACAGGGGGTGAAGTTCCGTACAGCCTTAGATCAGGAAGTTTACCGGCCAGACAGCTGAGGCGCCCACCTGATGGATCCATGTCAACCGCTCACATAAACACACCCGGAGAGACGGTCACATGTGTGTGAGTGGTGAGATGCGTATACACACACACACACACACACACACACACACACACAAAAACACATATGCAAGAAAATGCAAATAAGCACACGCAAGCAGGGACATGCACATAGACACACACCCATGTGTGTCACCCCCACACACAGGCACACAAGCTGACACACACAGTGTGAGTGTGTCACCCCCACACACAGGCATACAAGCTGACACACACACACACACACACACACACACACACACACACACACACACACACACACACACACACACACACACACACACACACACACACACACACACACACACACACAGCTTAAAGGACTCCTCACTGGTGTCACGTGACTAGCCTGATGACATCACCTGCAGAGTACAACCCTCAAGAACAAAGACAGAGGAGATCAACGGTTGGCCAGAGTGAGATGTTTGGACCGGATGTTTAACCTGTGCACCTTAATTCCTGGTAGTATTGGTATTTTCTACATACATTCAATCTTTGTAAAGAAATTAGGTCATTAAAAAAAAGAGTTTGATAACGGATACCGAGCAGATATAGGTAGGGTGGACGGTATGAATGGTACATAAATTACACTGGTATAAATTTGGAAAAAGTGATTGATTGAAAGAAGGAACACCGTCGGTGGACACCGTGCACGATCCGCTCCAGGTTTCCTTTCCAAAGAATGTAATCATGGTGCTGGGCCGCCGTGTACTAGTGCACCATGTACTTAACAGAATGTGACCAAAGACACGCACAATATTTCTGATGATGTTTGACTAGGAAAGGAGAAAATCTATCATAACTGGAGTAACCTAAGAACCTAACTACCAGCCTATTATTTACCAGCCAAGATTTTTTATGTCGGAGCCGAAGAGGTTGTTTGTGATGAGAGAGATGTCGAGGCACTAGTGGTAAAAATTCAAAAAAATATATATATATATTTTAACACCTATGCAACATTTTACAATTTATAAATGAAGATAATATTTTCAAATGAATGTGAGCAGATGGATTACGTGTGACAAACCCCATGGCAATACTGCAAAAAAGCAGCGTAAAAGGGGTGCAACTAAATTTGTTAGGGTGCCACCAAATTAAAAACTTAGTCTTGAGTTGAGAAAGTTATTCTTGAGTTCTGAAAATGCATTCATAATATTTTGGAAACAAGTAGAAAATAAAAATAGAACGAGGAGCGTCTGTATTTTTGACCTTATTCAGTCAAACCTTCAGGATTTCTAAATACACTGGTATACCATAATACCCCAAGCCTAATCCTAATCTTTCAGGCATATATTGCTCAGTAAAGGTATAGGACTGAACCATATACTTAAGGCCTGGACTTAATAAGTGTTTAAGAAAAAGAAAGAGTTCATGGCGTGGTCACCAATCACAGCATTCTCATGTCAAAATTAAATAGATGCAATCGATGTCGACGGTTTAAAGTGATTCCTTGATTGCCCATTTCAATCGTGTTGGTCCCAATTTTTACCAATGCCAATAACCCACACCCTTGGCACCTACCTACACTCCTCCCTGTAGAAAGAGCTTCACAGGACCCGTGTTCCTATCAGGGTCTGCAGAAACGCTGCCAAGAAACTGATAAAAACATACAGCTGTAGAATCTCCTGTACAGACCAGACTCTCCCACTACTGCGGAGGATGTGTGTATACCAACAGCACTGTTACAGAGCAACCGTTTTGATAACATTCTATAACAAATTACTGAAAACATACTTAACAACCTAAAGCCTACATTTCCTACTATTCAGACATCAACCAAAATTAAAAGGAACTTTGGGGTATTTAATAACATCCCTCAACCAGAATCTAACAGAGAAAAGACATGACTTGGAGGTTAAGGAGTTATCTGTTGCCACAGCGTCTACCGTTAACCACGGTAGGAGGAGTTCCCCACGGGGTTGCCAAGTTTTACAATAATGACCGCCCGCAAGGAACATCCCACCCTCAAAACTGAAAGTGAAAAGTATAGCAGCATAGGCGTGGTGGTGTACTTACAAATAAAATCACACATCTGAATAGCAACTCATGCAGTTGGAACGTCTTTTTTTTAAGTCAAAGATATTGGATATTCCCGTGCTGAATAGGCAATGCGCCACGGTGAACTAAAGACAGGATCACCGATGAGAGTCCAGGGTGTCTTGCCGTTTATACATGCCCATAAACATGCCCAGCAGACGGGCTTCCACGCAAAACCGTCGGGCAGCAGCACTCCTCTCTGGAGCTATCTTTCGGTCAATATTTCAATAATTACATTGTACCCTGCACTAAACAATAGCCTAACAAAAACGCAATTCAACTGGATACGTCGGCAATTAAAGTATCATAATGCTTTATGTGTCTTAGTTACATATTTTTGGAGCAATTCAATGAAATAATTACATAACATAATAAAGTTTGAGAGTGTGCGACTGAATTTTACATCTGGTCGTGCATGTGCGAACAGTAAATTTCCCCTTTTTTTTTTTACACGTTAAACGTGGAAGGGGCGCGTCAATGGATCCGGAATCTTTGGCAGGCCAATGAGTGTGAGAAGGATAGGGAATGGCCACTGTAAGTGGCTAATGTGTGGAGGGGGAGGGTCCTAGAGATAATCGAGCGCGCGTTAACGTCTGTGGGAAGAAGTCGGGAAAGATTTCACAACCTGCTACGTGCGTTTGAACAATGAGCAAGCGAACAATTGACTCGTTCTTCCGACCGTCACCTGCGGCTAGTGTGCCAGTGCCACTGTCTACAGTGTCACAGTCGGATAATGATTCGGAGTCAGAGGTTTGTGTGGCGAAAAAGGTCCGAACCCACAATTTTCGGGAAGACTGGCTGCGAGAATTCAGCTGGTTGAGGTACTGTAAGGAGACGAACTCCATGAACTGCTAATGTTGCAGGCGCTACCCCAGAACTGCGGGGAACACGAAGTTTGCAGACAGCGCAGGTACTTCGCAGTTTAAACACCAGTGTTTCCCCTATATGCATTCAGCAGCGGCGCTGCGCCGCTGCTGAAATTTGAGCGCCGCTGCTAAAATCCCAGACGAGTGGAGAGGAGAGAGGACAGAGAGGAGGGGAGAGAGCTCCGTCTTATCTCTTTAGAAACTAACGTATAACGGGCGCTTCGTATCACTTTGCGCTTATTGCGCAACAGTCGCTTTGGATAAAAACGTCTGCCATCACTGGCTGTGTTAATCACTGTAATATCCAGGTCAATTCACACACTTGAGTGAGTAGAGACGTAAATGAGAAATGTTGTGCTTACCTGGCAGTCAACACAACGATTTAGCATCGGGCAGATTTCAACAATAAAAGCGATCATGGATTCAGAATTATAAAAAAATAATAATAAACTTCACTGATCGGAAAACAGTACTGCAACTTTTAAAGCCTTCACTTTTAAGGTTTTATATTGCACATCGGTGTAATTATCTGAAATGTATTGTTTTCATCGGAGAAATGCGCTTGGAACGACTACTGCTCGCGCATGCGCGAGGGCCACCGAAAACTTTACCTCAGAACATTTAGATACCTGGATTCCCGTAAAGACACGTCAATTTTATCATTGAAAATGTTGTGCGTGTTCGCTCGTGAAGTGCTTGTGTTTGCGCGCGCGATTTTTTTTCCGTGAAAGAATTATTTTGGGGGGGGGCACCGCTGCTACAACTCAATCCTAGGGGAAACACTGAACACAATACACTAGTTAAACACAATCTTTGCCTCAAGCATAGAGTATGCCGAGACATGTTAATAAATGAAAAAGCAACGCCACTGCTTTTAGAAGACAAGAGGCTGTAAATCATAGCGCAGATGAGGCAGAAATGATGCTGAAAATGAACACAGCCTACTTCGCTGCTAAGGAGGAACTACCCTTCACCAAATTCATGTGACACTGAATTTGAAACAGCACATTGTAATTTCTGCATCTATTATCAAAGTATTTATTAGTAATACAGTGAAAATTAGTAGAATTGTGAATATTTGGTTAGCATGTTGATTTACGGTGTGTGTGCCCCTAAAATTTCTGGTTGCGCCCCTAAAATGTTCAGTTGGGGTCCACAGAGCTCCTAGTGAAACGGTTCGCCTGGAGCCCTGCACATGCCCTTGCTGATAATTCCTGTTATCCTGTATATTGTTTTCCTGGATTATACTTATTGTCTGTCCTTCTAGTTATTAATATTATGCACTGGCTTTCCTCATCAAAACGTCCAAGGCGGCCAAACTAGGGGTGGCCACGGTTTCTTTCTCAAGTTTAAACTGTGCTCACGAAGAAGAGCCAAGCGGTACCGCAGGGCTGCACTTTAAAATGGGAATGGTCGAATCATCGTTCTGAGTCGACTCAAATTCTCAACAATTAAAAAAAATAATATGCATTATAATAACCAAATCTAACAGGATATATAGGCTGCTGGAGGCAAGATTTGAGAGTTGTAAAGAGAGCATGTTATGAAAATAAACACTCCAAAAAAATGCTCTCTCCCTCCCTAAGTTTCTGCCATTGAGAAGGGTTTCCTTCACGCACCTATGGTAGAGCTTGACTGTACTTGACAGGCAAGATGGATTTCCTGAAACAATCAGAGAAAAGATGCCCTCATCGGTCAAAGATTAAGTGGAGTGGTCTAAAAGCAAAATTGTCTCATACAGCACATGCAGTCAACTAGAAAAAGATATTCTTACACTTCACACACAAATACCTTAAGGATGACTATGCTATTTTTAAGAAATTATACTCAAATGACAGCTCTTAGATCATAGATCGCCTACAGCACATTCTAAATACACGAATCCCAAAAGGCAGGGATTAAGCACATACCCAATCGTCCTGGGGAAAATGATTCTCTACTTTAAACTCTGTAGTGCATTTTCAGTGTTCTGCTGAATTGAATGGTGGCACATTTTTTCTATGCACTGAATTGCATCATTCACAATCAACATTTTTAATCAGTGAATTGCCACACCGTCTCTCAGCGATGGGGGTTTTGCCGTGATCGGTTGTGAATACTGTGCATAATCAGATATTGGAGCTCGCTGTCCCAACAGAGACCGGCCCCTGCTTGATTTAGTAGATGGATTATATTCATTAGCCTACTGTTTATAATATTAGCCTATATTATAGTATATTAGGCTAAAAGTAACCTATATTTTAATGATATAGGTATATTTATTTATAGGTATATATATTTTAATAAATGCAGAGATGCTGCGCACATTGTCGTGATATTGTGAGAGGTGAATTTGTAGGGGTGGTCGGTCATTTAGCGGAGGTGCTGTGCCTCGCCTACAGACAGTTGTGGCGAACCCTGCTGTGATCTGACAGAATCCTGCATGTATAGCTTTTGCTTCATTTGTTATGTTATTAAAAGAGAACACTAAACTGAAAAATGCTCAATGGATTGAACGAAGGTATGTGCAACCGGATGAAGGAATGAAACAGAAACCTTGCCATCTCAATTTTAAACGGTTTTCCCCCAAAAACGTTTGAAATGTCCTATTAATTATTTAAATACAATTTCTTATTTACTGACCAACAGAATAACCCGCTATCATATTCTAATTGAATCCTTTTTTGTTTTTTTAACTGAAAATCTCTTTTCACAAAACAATGGCTGTAAGAAGCTTGGGCGGCTGGTGAACAGTGGCTGGTGGCTGAAAACGTTTCCTGGTAGTACAGTAGCAAGCGTTTTAGGAAAGGGGGCTTTCTCTGCTTTCCCTGTCTAGAGTCATAGTCTGGCTAAAGCCTTAGATTGCATTTTCAATTCCTTGACACAATCTCCAACTATGGTAGAGTGAAATTACATATCTGCCTTCATTAATACAAGAAAAGATTGCAAACAATTGTCAACATTTGCAATTTACATATCTATACTAACAGCGACCAAATTTTATTTTGAGGGGGGCCGAGCGTCTCGGATGTTCAACTAACACCAACATGAGAATACCTCCTCGCAGGGCAGACATGGAGGCACGCTGCATTGCAAAGGAGTCTGACACCCTGTTGCTTTGACCAACACCTCGTAAACCAGGGTACAAAAAGAAATGTGTGTCAAATGGCGAAGGGGGCAGGGTGGCTGTCTGTGGCAGTAACAAAAGGGAGAGTAGAGGTGGCCCTGCATCACATTCAATCAGCGCTCCACCAATCCCATCTTACTCTTATTTTGAAGTCACATTTGACCAAATTAAAACAATAAGTATTACTCCGTACTAATTCAGAGAATACCATTGTCGAAAGTCCCTTCCATGGTTCCTAGTACTGGGGGACTGACTCTCTTAAAAACAAAGTTGGCCTCATTTGCACTTTGTGGAAGTTTCTGCAGTCATTATAGGAATGCTAATGTATCAAATTGAACCCATTGGTCTCTCCAGACCAGTTCTGTTTGACCAGGACTTCAACACCGAAGTCACCTTACAGGACAGCCTTACACTCTTCCACACCACCAACTTAAATATGAGCTATGAACTCGGAATTGATGAAATACCAGAATTGCTTCCAATATAGTTTGACCTTTAAGAGGTCCCTAAAAACACCACATTTTGTGCTCAACATTCAGATCACAAATTTAACTTATATATATAATTTGGCAGTTCATGTGTAAACATCATTTTTTGGTGGTGCTCTTCAGTGGAGTGCATTACATGAAAACATTTTCTGGGTATATTGCATTTCTCAAGGACACAAAACACATGTTTACACAAAGGAGGTTATGCTATTTAACTTCACAAGGGCACATGTGTGTGCCCTTGTTCTGAGGTTTTGCACAGAATATGGAAGAAGAAATTTGCAGATCTGCTCTACTGCTGCTTAACGCTATATTAAAAATATACTTGAAATATATATGAAGGGATGTGTCTGTGACATGTTTTAATGTGACTTAACAACAATGGAAACCACAGATGGTTAACCTCAAATTGCCAGTAAATAGATCAACAATAACAGTTGTCACTTACATTACATTAATTTAGCTGACGTTAAGTTAGCTGACGCTAGATCTAAGAAATAGATCTCAAGAGATGCGTGTTTATGAAACCATTTCTTTGCATTCATTTATACTTATTTACAAACACTTGAGTACATTACAAGGCTATGTCGATTTGTCTGCAAGAATATATTCAGTTCCCCTTATTGGTTAATTCTATTAGACATGATGGCCATGGTACAACCTTTGGATACATTTATACCGACTATAACCTGGTAAACATACTTCACTTGTATGCGACCCAAAATATAATAAACTGCATCTGCCAGCCAGCTCTACCAGCCTAGTGATAAAAGTTGTATAAATTGTCCTTCAACGAGACGGGTACGGTTTTTCGTACAATAGTTTGGCCAACATTTCACACATTGTGACACATCTAACCAATAATATACAGCAAACAGCTGTATGTCAATGGGGGGATACCAACGATGTTCCAGCGGGTTGCTATCTGGACAGCATGGGGGAAAACACGCATGGAGAGTCAACACCACGTCGACTCTAAAGCACACCACGTTGCCAAGAGCCAAGTGGAATCATGGGACAGTTGGAGACAGTATCCTGCGAATGTCTACAGCAAAGTTTCTACAAGTTTCAAATCACTGTCAATAGACTAACCTTTGTTACATTACCCTTTACAACGTGTATGGCAAAACTGGCCATGCGACCATTCTCGATTCACGCAATAAGTCGTTATGAATGCAGTGTTTTGTTGGCTAGTTAGCCTAGCTTGTTATGCATTTACGATATCCAACCATATCGTTGCTGCGTTGAGAATAGATAAACCGCACAGTAGCTAGCGAAAATGCGCATGGCACGAGTTGTTTTCCTTAGAGAAAGGTACAACTACTAACGTTATGTATCCCAAACCCCGCAGACTGAGCGCTAGCGCCATTGTCCCCATGCTGGTCAGGAACACGTGGAGTGAACACGTGATGTTCACCAATAAGGTGCTCGTCTTAATGCTAATAGCACAAACGTTTTATGATGATCGTTCAGACTTCGAGTGCATTGCTACGTTATAATGCCGATCTAAATGTAAATGCGTCGTGCAATAAGAGAAAAACAACCATTTGGCGTCAATTAACCACGGCTAAGCTAACCAACTAAGAAGAAGGCCTTGCAGTATGACTAGGCCAAGAAGGGACTCGGAGCTATTGTTAGCTAGCTTGGTAGCTAAGCAGACAGCATTCAGACCCTCCACGGATACAATGCTGGACATTAAACGTTTCCGCAGCAGCCAAGCACGTCGCCGTTAAAACATGCACAACACGAAATAAAACATGCACATAAGAATCGCTTGTAAGTGTTGTCACGTTTAAAAGGCATGTATGAAAGTGGGCGGGCATGGCTGTTACAGGAGTTTACGTTGGGCGGACAGAAAGACTAACGTTAGGCTCTTAGCAGTTGAACATAGATGTCGAAACAGCCATGCACCATGTTTAACCAGAACATAAAAACGATCGTTTATGATGACACCTACAATACATCCCCCGAACAGCACCGGCGATACATAAGACAACTGTTGTCGAGTCCAACGCATGACGCTGGTGGGAGAAACGTTTAACTCGATGGGATTAGATAAGTCTTAACAACCGTGTGCCTAGGCTGAACCCAGTAGTCGCACAGCCACCCCAGACTGTTATGTTCACCATAGTACGCTAGTTAACCTGTCTTTTGCACCAGTTCCTCGTGTTATCACCAGAGACAGAACTAGGAATAGCACATTTCTTCTATATATAGCGAAGTAACCAAACAGCAGTCGACCAACAAGAAACCAAGCTTGCCAGTGCAGCCATTAACTCAAACTGGAGCTCCGCTTAACGAAACGGACCCTCGACAGCTTGTTTGTCATCAAACGGCTAAAACGTAAACCTTAGTAACCATCTTAATTCGTACAGCAAGACAAAACAGAAGGGTACAAACCATGAGCTTGTCCGTTCACGTTGACCACGGTTACCGCATTCATTTTCTTAGTCCATGGGTTCACCTTGGGCGGGGGAGCTTCAGTAAATTCCTTTGGGTTGCCTTTAACACTGTCCTCCGTTAGGTTGTTAGAAACCATCTGATCTAACGTTAAGTTGTCTTTCACTTGGCTGTTGCTCTCTTCTTTTGCCTGTTTGGAGGTTTCCTCATTGTTTGCAACCTCCTGTTCTGGGTTGTCTGTCTTGGAGCTGCTCACCGCATCGTCAGTACTCCTCCGCTTCGCCCCTTTCTCCGAACACACCTCATCGTGGAGCATTTTGCTCGCATGTCCATGCTCCTCTTGTTTGACAAGAGGATTGTTGGGCAATAGAGCCTCCACCTGAGTGGCCATTTCCCCCTTTCCTCACGATACCCCCAAATTCGCCTTCAATTTAGGAACGAAAATGAAGTATTCGGTGGAATCGACTCGTATCAGTTGCTTCTCCACTCCACCCCTAGACCAAATAATCTTCAGTCTAAGACGCAGAGTGGTAAATGCTAAATTAAAACATATAAAACGCCCGATATTCTCTCAAAATTACAACCTTATCTCTACCACTAGTAGCAATATGGATGATCCCCACCACGCGATAGAAGGGTGCGCGCACGCACGACGTAAGGGGAGTAGCCACGTACAATGGGCACGCGCAGTAGAGCTGAAGCTACGGTGACGTTGGTCTTGCCCTCCTGAAGGAACGCATTTGTAAATCCACCCAGAATCCACCGAAAGCCTCAATACACATTCCCACACAGAAGCACGTGTTTGCAACTGGCCGAGCACGTGTGC
>OOFG01049935.1:0-10245 GCA_900323295.1 Molva molva
GTGAGGTAGGCGTGAGGGAGACTGAACCCTACTTGCTCCTTAACAAAGAACGTCCATATGCATTTTCAATTGATTTACTACAGCATTTTGTAATACATTTAGACAATAACACACACACAAACACAGGAATCCCTGATGGTACCATGTGACCTGCTCACCCCAGTAGGTCTCCCAGCCTTCATCCTGTGTATCCACTGGTGTCTCCTCCAGGGCATCAGTCGCCATCTGGCCGTCTACTGGGAAGTGTGTACAGACTATCAGAAACCACCATTTGAACATGAATTCTCTGGTGCCAACCTTGAAATTTGACCACATTGTTGGTAAACTAATATGTGCACAAAAAGCAAACATGAAGCTGGGGTTGTTATTGTGATATTTTCATTATTATTGTTAAAACTGTTTATTCATACCTAGACCTGGAGAAACAAAGGTGAACACCACGCATGTGATGACTTTATTACCTTGCACTCTTTCATGCTGTATTTCTGCCTCTTCTTTTTCTCCCATGTCAACCACGTCATCCTCCTCCTCCTCCTCTTCTGTTGGTGCTGCCCAGTGATTGGCAGCCCTCAGCTTCGCTCTCCTAGCCTGTCAGAAATGTACAGAGTATAATGCAGGGGTGTGTGCGCTATTCATCATTCATTGTTGAAGCCATCTGTGTGTAATGAAAACGGTAAAAGCGGAAGCAGCGCCGGCGGGCTCTTACGGTTTTCTTTTTTACAGAGGAACTTGCGAAGGCAACAGGTAGACCCATGCTGGCCATCAGTTGAGCCTCTTCATCCAACAGTTCATCCTCCTCCTCCTCCTCCTCCTCCTCATCTTCCTCTACATCTCCTTTATCTTCTTCAAAGTATTCATGATCTACAATGAGATATGGGAAGTAATTAAAGTACATGTCTCGGTTATGAAATTAATATACTTCGAATTTAATTCCATGAGGACCTGGTCTTAATTATGATCCACCGTTTCAAGACAAGATCTCTTTCTGATGGGACATACCTTGCGGTTCAGATGTGTCCTTGTTAGAGCTGAGGTATCTGTTGTCAGAGCAATATAATTCACGGTCCCTGTAGGTTTCGGGTTAAAGTGACATTGTCATGACTGAATTAGATCATGCTTTTCTTAAATATGAGAACAGAAATAAACAGAAAAGGAGGGTGTTCAATTACTGGTTCCTAACGCTTGGCCTACTTACTGTACAAAGGCTCTGGAACACAGGCAATGGGTGGTTTGCTGGTCAGATTTGTTCAAGGAAAAGAAAATATCCGCAACCAAGCTCCACCGGCTCGTTTCGATCATCATATTGATATTGATCACGTTATCACGACAAAGAAGTGTACAAGTTACAGTTCGCTAAGTATGTCCTTCATTCATGATGAATCCAAAATAATTAGTCTACAAATGTAGTTATCCTAACCGGACGTCTACTTCCAACTGTACAGGTCGATAACAAACAAAACCATACACCTGCATGTGTATATAAAAAGTTCAGGTTTCAGGTGTGACTAGAACGTAAACACATGGTGATAGAAACACAGTATGCGTAAATAGCCCAACTTCCGGATGTTTTCCGGGGTAGGAGTGTCGACCGAGAAGGGTCCGGGTAGGGCAGTCGATCGCTATTTCGATCTACCTGGCAGCTGATGATTCAAACTAAATATTAATTAAAAGGTAAGCATCTGAAGATACGGTGGATATGCATTCTACAAAGGAAATACACGATCATCTGATCATTTTAAATCGGCTGAAAGTAATGTAGACATTGGTGTTTTATACAAATTTGATGTTGAACTTGTCACAGTAACTTAATGTCAGCTCGAGGTTGCGGTCCAATGACATTATAATTTGTTATCGATCGATTGGATATATATTCAAGACCTGTCACTCGCCGTACATATTTATTTTATTAAATAAATTGAAAAACAGAAATTAAGTAGGTTTGTTATACTGAGTTAGTGAAGCCCATGTTGGTAAATGTGGCCACGTCCTAATGATTGTTGTTGTGTCTGCCCAGTGATTCCGCTATGACCCAAGGTGCTGGCAGTATTATTAAGATATACAATATTAAAATATTGTAGTTGTAACCCTTGTTAATACATTTAAAATGTTATACGGATTATACGTTGCATGTCTTGGTTTAGCATTAGCAATCGCACATCATGTTCTTTTAACCACATTTGATATGATTTGCATTGAATTCAACTCAAAATATGTACAATACTTTTATAATTGATAATTTTAGCAGCTATCAATATGCAATGTGATCCAAACAACTACAAACAAGAATTTTTTCCAGGCCAAACTAGTTCACTGAGCGTGTTATGCTTGTGAAACATGTGATGTTAATTTTTTTGGTGCCCTTCCTGTTACTAGGGTCAGCCTGCACTGAGCTAAGCTGCGGTGGTGGTAGCTGGTCAGCTCTCTGGCTGGTCTGGTTGCTGGCCACGATACCAGTATGTCAGACGTTGGGAACCAGTCCTGCCTGTTCACAGCGGAAGATTATACCTCATTCCTGGTATTTTGTGTGTGTGTGTGTGTGTGTGGGGGGGGGATATGCCCTACAGCTACAGCTGCTGAACTGTAACGTACCTAGCCTGTACATGAGCATTTACCCAGCACACATCTGCTCACATTAAAGCTAGAGTAGGCAATTTGGAGAAACCAGCAAGAGTAAGCTAGATCTGAAAAGTATCCAAGCGTTAATAAATCCCATTTGGACTAGTGGGATACATGTATTTGGACTATACCAAATTCCACCAGTCCTAATACATTTGGACTATTTAGAGTTGGGAGTTTTTTAATTGTGATCTCAGATGTTGATCATAATGATGTGATTTGTCTCCGCCCAGGTGTGTGTCTTCCATTCATGGGAGGAGTGGGCTGGACTGGGCAAGGCAGAGGATTACCTCAGCGTCATGGAGTACCTGCTGTGGGTCTTCACTCCTCTGGCTGTGGTCTTCATCCTGCCCTTCCTCATAGTCATCCTCCTCTACCTCTCCATACTCTTTGTTCACGTCTTCAAGGTACCAACCCTGCGTGGAGGATTTTTAGAGAATCCTAATCCTGTGTGGGAGTTTTGTTTATAAATAAATAATATGTCCTATACATTACGTCACATTATAAAGTTCAAACACATGTGTGGCAATAAACATCATGAAGTGAATGTTTGTCAAAACTTTTTGTTTCACATTTACGTTTATTGCAGTATTGTTATCAAGCAAAATGATATGTATACATTAAGTATTCTAACTATTATTAAGTATTCATAATATTATTATTATTATTCATAGATAATTTGAACTAGGTAGTGCACCTTTCCTAATTATTGTATTGATATAAAAAAATCAATACTTTTTCCCTCTGGGGGGGAAAACCGGGTACCTAACCCGGCTTCTGTTCTTACATGGCAGTTAGAAAACCAGGAAATGCCGGGAACCATGTTAAAACCGGGTTTTCCTGTGTGCATCTAAACACACTGATTGTTGTTTTGAAAATCAGTACAGTCATGGAAAACTGAGAATACCAAATCCTAAGCCTGTTTCCATGACACTCCTGAATTGTGTGTCTCTTGCTTTGTCCCGCAGAGGAAGAACCAGCTGAAGGACGCGTACTGTAACAACCTGTGGGACGGAGCCAGGAAGACCCTGGCTACTCTCTGGGATGGCCACGGAGCCATATGGCATGGTGAGGGTCACGTTCCCATTGGATTGGCAATGGAATGCTTGCTGAGATTTCAGTTATCTCTCAACGCTGTGAGAAAATATGTAGGTTTTTAATACGTGGACGACCAGAAATGTACAAAGTTTATTTATTTTATTATTTGTGTGTGTGTCTGTGTGTGTCTGTGTGTGTCTGTTTGTGGGCACGTGCGTGTTTGTGATGATGGCGGTTAGTAAGTTAGCGTGATAGTAGCTACTTGTCAGTGGACCTCACAGTCTGTTGCACAACAGAAGCATACATCAAACGACACCAAACAAACAAACACAATCGCTATTGTCTATTCAACTGGAAAACCACAGCGACAAGAACGCTAACAAAGATGCCTCTCAGGTCAAGGCGCAGAGGATATTTAGGGATTCAAAACTCTGCTCCATTTTTTTATGGAACGCAAAGGGTGCAAAGGTCAAACCTGTATTTTCTGCAGTAGGGAAATTATGTTTTGTTGTTTATTCCAGATTTTACTAATAAACAACGCAGTAGAGATTCTTGCTCTGGTGGCATATTATTTGTTTTGTTGATGATTTGATTGATTCTGAAGAAAAAAAACACAAATTAACAATTTGGTAACAAGTCCCACTAAAACGGATCTCTGTCCGGCTGCTTGTTCGTTGGTTATTTTGTCGAAACGTGATCCGGTGTCAACGTTCAACCTTTAGAACCATATCAAACAATAACCAATATTCTGGTCAATGATTCAATTTGAACGTCCGTTCTGTACAAGCACCATTTGCTGAGAGTGGACTGAAAGTAACGGGGGAGTAATGGTAGACCTCATAGGCGTAAAGAGCCATAAAACACTCCAATCATGTGACACTTCTTTAATTGTTTATTCAAGTGCAGAAACTCGCACATGTGAGTGTGATAGTGCTGGTGTTTAACTGAAGAAACTCCCACACTCAGCAGCCTACGATGCAGAACTTTTATTAGAACTAGCGCTCCAAGACCTTCCCCAGTCCAAAAATGTTCTTGTGAAAACGGCAATATATAATATTTTAATTAACACTAGAGTGTTAAGGAAGAGGACAAGGAGGATGTTGATGATTGCACACTTAAACCGTTGTGGTACTTAGAAATCTTTAGCCTAAGCACATGGTGGGGACTTCAGCTGCAGCTGAAGTCCCCACCATGTGCTTAGGCTAAAGATTTCCAATGAATGTTGATTTCTATTATGTTCAACTATCACAAATGCCTGCCTTCAAGCCTGCTGCCCTAACTCGTGCTGTCCATATACGTTACACTATATTCCGACTAACAGACCCGCCATGCGTTTCAAAGACCAAAATGAAATGCAATAAAGCGGTCCGAAAAAAGCATCAGCTTTTGATGACGAGGGTGAATCTAAAATTCGACACATTTTAACATTTTTCCATTGTCAGGTTATGAAATCCATGGCATGGAGAAGATTCCAGAGGAAGGGGCGGCGTTGATCGTGTACTACCATGGAGCCATCCCCATTGATTACTACTATTTCCTGGCCAGTGTTATCCTTCAGAAGGGACGCACCTGCCACTCTGTCGCTGACCACCTCGTCTTTAAGATTCCAGGTATGCCTGGGCTACATATGCATTCAGGGGTATACATTGTTCTTAAAGGGGAGCGGTCACGCTCTAGATAGAAGCAGAACCCTCTTATAGTAGGAAGAAGCGTGGTGTGATGGCGCCCCTTTTAGGATATACATAGTCATAACTGAGTTATAATCCTCCATTCACGCACGCACACACGCACGCACGCACGCACGCACTCAGGCAGGCACGCACGTATATGCAAGCACACACACGCACGCACGCACGCACGCACTCATACATACACACACATGCTCACAGACACACAAGCACTAACAAATTACCAGGAAGACAGCATAATCTTCAGCGCTAATCCTTGATTCAACTCAGAACATCTTTAATATTTTTGTACCATAATGTTTGGAGGTAGAGCAAGGTAGGATAAAGACTGGATTAAATTAGCAGGATTAAAGTATCTGTAATGAAGATGAATCATGATCTCATCTCAGCATATGGAAAACCTTAATTATTCCATATGTTAATCTGTTTGTTAGAACAAATCCACATATGGAAGCATTAGAAACTAATTGTTCCCACTGAGCTTGATTACATGAAAACAAATTATCCAATTATAGTTGGGATCCTGCAATTATGTGATTCTTCAAGTGTAATTAGTATACTGTGATTTCAGGACCATGACCATTAGAAATGTGATTGAAGCCTAAATACATAAACAAACATAAACATAAAATATGATGTAAAAGTTGAGGGTCTTATTGTGCAAATAGCAAAATTTCAGTACGGATAAACGTTCATAAATACTATAAATGTTTGTAAAGAAACACGTTGTTTGGCTGGTCGGCAGTGTGATCAGGACTGGGTGGGAGGGTTAGGGCACGCTTGATTGACATCTAATCTCACTATGAACCCAAAGTAAAACATCCACACACCGTCGTAGAAGTACGCAAATGTCCATATTATATTTGCAATAATAACCAATAAGTTACGAATAGTAAACGACAAGCTACGAATCATTACACCATTTTATTTGCCATAGTTCCTTGCCATATGCCCGTATCCTAAATGAAGTCTGCAGTAGACAAGTGGTCCAACATGGCAGTGGACCCTCGCCAAACTTCAGTCCTGTATGCATTCTTATGGTACATCCCTGGTTGGTGGCAGATGATGAGGGAGATTACAGCAAAAAGACCGGTCTGTTGGGTTGGTTGTTTGAACGTCAGCCGGCTGGTCTGTACTGTCTTTTGTAGCTGCCGCAGGCAAAATAAATGTAATATGATTCTTTATACGCAGAAGCGAAAAGCTTTTGAGGCAGGACAACTGACCTCAGCAAGCTCCCGGAAAGCTATCAACCGATTGGTTCGGGGGTTTCCTGATGTCAGTAAACCCCTTTTTAAATCCCTGCCCAAATTTAACCTGGAAAGCATCAGAAAGCACACACCAAAAGAAATGGTTCGTATTTGGAATAATATGAATTCCTATGACTTGTTTTATGCTTACTAGATGTATAAATTACAAAGTTAATAACAAAAACACCTATTTGCCTTGTCAGGGGCTTTAATACATTTAGATATTGTCATTCAGGTAATTCAGTGAATGTATATGCATTGTCTTGTACATGCCTTGCTTTTTGTATGAACAAAATGTCACTGAGCACAGGTAGTGGGTTTTACTTAGTCTCACAAGTCAGACATTAGAGGCAGACTAGTTGTAATGAAGGTATAAATAGCAACTGTAGCAAAGCAAAAAGGTTACTGGCTCAAAAATATACTAGAGTAAATAGAAGCACAGTTAAAAAAAAAGGGACTTGAAATTATTCTTTCCTAAAAAAATATATATACTTTTTACCTCACTGTGACACACATGCATTACTAGTAATGCGTTACTACCCATCACTGCATGTAGCATAGGACCACAGGTGGGAATCGAACTTGCGTCGCTACAAGGAGTAATGTCTACATGCTTAACGCGTTAGCGGGTTGAGTCACCTACCCGCCCCACACACACCTAATCTAACCCTGTTGCTACACAACCACACCATCGACGTGCCGTTTGTTGTTGCTCTGTCTTCTGTTGCTCCTGTCTGGCCGCCTGGTCTCTGGCCTCTTTTGCTTCGGTCTTGATCCTTCCCCCACCCAACCACACTCACTCTGTCCCGGCCCCGCGGCAGGCATCAAGCCCCTGCTGGAGGTGTTCAGCGTGATGCACGGGCCCCAGGAGGAGTGTGTGCGGGCCCTGCGCGGGGGCCACCTCCTGGGCATCTCTCCCGGTGGCGTGCGGGAGGCCCTCTTCAGCGACGAGACCTACCCGCTGATCTGGGGCCACCGCAGGGGCTTCGCCCAGGTGGCCATCGACGCCCAGGTGGTAAGGCAGCCCGTGTCACGTCTTCATCATCATCATCATCATCATCATCATCATCATCATCATCATCGTCATTTCTTCGTTGTTTGTCATCTGCTAAATGATCAAAGTCATTTGGGTTTTATTTAAAACTATTCTCTCGATCTCTTCCTCTCGCAGCCGATCATTCCGATGTTTACGCAGAATCTGCGCGAAGGCTTCAGATCGCTGGGAACGCTAAGTAAGTGCCAAACGAGCAGTTAACACACAACTGTCATCGTAGCCATATGTTGTATGAAACCCTCGTGTCTATTCCTCCGTTAGATTCAAGGTGTGACGGGTACTACAGCATCAGCATGTACAGATTTGCTAACAAATGATGATCGCCTTGTCGACTAGTTTTGCTTTGTTCACAGTATATCTAAGATTGTTTTCCAATTCCTTGTTCCTTTGGTGATATATTACCATCTCTGACTGTCTTGGATTCTCTCTTATACGTGAATCTGGCTCACGGGCCATGTGCTTATCGGAAGGCAAACGTTACCGACCCTGACTAATCTGTTGTCACTGTGCTATTGTAGGGGCTGTCCACGCTAAACGTCTCTTATCTGCATTTCCCTCTATGCTAGCTTATTGCCCTTACACCGCCCTTAAATGTGCTGTAGGTAAGATTTGAGCATTGACAGCAGAAGAGAGCAAGATTAGGAAATGTACAACCCAAAAAGCCTCCATTCCCCCCGCTATGTTTCTCCACTTTAAAGAAGTAATGCATTCACACACCTTTGGTAGAGCTATGATATTGCTGTGTGCATGCATGTGATTGACAGGCAAGATGGATTCCCCGAACCAATCATGGAAGAGATGCCCAGATTGGTCAGAAATGTCTCAATGTCTCAATGCCACGGCCCGACAGGTCTTGCGATTAACAAGGCGTGGCAACGCCCCGCACCCTTTCTAGCTGCTGCTTGTGGGAGATTATCATGTTGTCAATGGAAGTGCTTAAAACCAGGAAATGAAATTCAACCAATCACATGGCCGAAACACACACGGCACTACGTGGTCATCTGCATACGGTTAACTGCAGTTCAACTTTTTTCCCGCCCCTTCAATGGGCCGCAAGCCCCCGCCCGCACGCGATCCTTCCCACAATCCCTTGCCCTGCGTGACATCGGGTCCAATACAAAGTGAACGGGAGGCGTGGCCAAAGGCAAGATCTCGCGTCTGGTCGGTACGAGCCTTCATCCCCAGGCAGGCTCAGTCCACCAGAACAGATATTCTCACAGAGCATTTCATAGATAGCTGACGGATGGCTAGGGGATTTCTAATAAATTAAACTCAAGTGATAGCTTATTGTATATATATTATATATTATACATTATACCTACAGCACCTTTAACTCTTATTCACTTACTCTCCCTTATTCACTTATTTCTCTGTGCTTTCCTTACTTTGGCATGTTGTTTCTCTCCCCCTAGAGTTTTTCCGGTGGCTTTATGAGAGGTTTCGACTGCCATTCGCTCCAATTTATGGGGGCTTTCCGGTTAAGTTCCGTACCTACTTGGGGGACCCGATCCCATACGACCCCAACATAAACGCTGTGGAATTAGCAGCTAAAGTAAGTATGCCTTTTTGAATACGATGTCCTCACTAGAGGTGCACTTACTGGTAACGTTGCCTTCCATAAATGTATTTAAATGTCATTATGGAAGGCAACTTGTCATTCTGAAGGTTTCTTTCTGGACACAACAAGTAAAAGTGGTCAGGGATGGCTGCTCTGTTTTTGCTCATACTCTTTAAATTCAAACTCAGTACCTACTGTAGAGGATCTTTTATTGGTGCATCCTTGACATCTTCTTTTCCACGAGACTGTGATTATTAATACATACATGTGTAATTAATCAAGCATGTATTTATTTTGTTTCCATACTACATTATACTACTTACACTTGGAAGTCTGCTCCTAATGGCAAATAGTTGGCTCGGTTTTCCATAGACATCCAAGATGCTTTAATGTATACAGGTCTCTTGAACCAGTACCAGAACCATGTTCTGTGCTTCCCTATAGTTATGTAAAGACGGAACCTTAAAGCTGCAGTCTTTCATTTTAGCTCTCCCCACTTTGTTTTGATTCAACTGTGTTTTAATTGAGTACTTTGTATCAACAATACAAGCTTTACTGACGCGGTATCGCCCACCCCTAGGTGCAGCAGGCGGTCCAGTCGCTCATAGACCGGCACCAGCAGATCCCGGGAAACGTGCTGAGGGCCCTGCTGGAGCGCTTCCACACCAAACACAAAGAGGAGTGACGATAAGGGTTCAGAGGAACGCTGCTAGACACTTCAGACACACTGCGGGCATGTGGAGACCGTCACAGGCGCACTCACAAAGGAAGAAGAACACAGTCACGCTGACATTTACAAAAGAGTAAGAACAGCATCACACTCACATTAACAAGAGAGGAAGAACAGCATCACACTCACATTAACAAGAGATGAAGAACAGCATCACACTCACACTTACAAGAGAGGAAGAACAGCATCACACTGACATTAACAAGGGAAGAAGAACATCACACTGACATTAACAAGGGAAGAAGAACAGCATCACACTGACATTAACAAGGGAAGAAAAACAGCATCACACTCACACTTACAAGAGAGGAAGA
>OOFG01049993.1:3035-15166 GCA_900323295.1 Molva molva
GGGGAAAGACCCCTTCCTGGTGTGGAGGAGGGGGACTGGCTGCTGGCGCTGACAGAGAAGTGCAGCTGCTCGCTGGGGTCCAGCCGCTACGAACGTCCGTGGGGCTGGAGCTTTCTGAAAGGGCTGCTCCCTCCTCCACCAACTTCCTCCTTTTGGCAACGCATTCACTAGAAGAACGTGAGGGTCTGGATTACTGGTACTGCTGATGATGGTTACACTATCTTCAGAAGAATCAAATATAACAATACCTCTAATGTAACTAATGTGATGCAATTTTACTTTCAAAATAATTTACACTGAACAACACAAACAATATAAGTGATCTTAATTAGACAAGTAGACAGATTTCATATTCCCTTAAAATAACATCTATGCTTATATCTCATCTCTATCGATGAAGCGGATCAACCAAATTCTCAAATGGAATAGATAGCAGACGCACTTATCATCATTTCTTCTCCTGTGCTTCCGAAGACATCGTCTCTCCCAGCTTCTGGACAACAAGCACAAACAGGAATGAGTCAATGAATCACAAAACTTATAAAATGTGTTTATTAAGCCATTATGATTACAGACATTGTAGGCCCATTGTGCAAGTGGATATCTGAGAAACGAGTGGCCCCTTCCTGAGAAACAGAACCTAGTTGTTTGGACCTTACCTGTTTGATGGCGGCCCTCTCTGATGACCAGAGGTACTTGGATGACCGAAGTCAAAGATGATTTCAGGTAGGCTGCCGAGGCCTGAGAACGAATTCATAGCCGGCAGAAACCCCAGTTCATTGCTCTTTGGACCAGAATGGTGCATGACGATCCAACATGAAGTGAACACTGATGTCAAGATAAGAGAGTCAACATTAATCAAATCAACGTTAAAAGGTTAGGTTAGGTTATTGCACATGACATCAATATTAGAGTAGGTTGAATGGTTGATCTGTTCAACACATGGCTTGCAAACGAGTCAAAGCATTGACATGCATTTATTGACGTGGTATCAGAAGTGCGCTGCAGTTAACGGCTAATGTTGACCATATCGAGTACCACACACACCAGTACGGACCCGGTAGCCAAAGTGCTTCATAACAACGTATGATGGGGTGTTAATAGGTAGAAACTATAGATCTAATAGTATAATATGACCAGTATGAGAAGTCAATAGACTTACACACTACTGACCCGCCCCTTCAGCTTTGTGTTGTTTATGTTGACGTTCTGCCCTCCAAGCTCGATATTAGCACTCATTTGAAGACATCGCAAACCTTTTACACACAATAGTTGAAATATCGTTACAAGACGAAAAGATACAAACCTAAACTATATGAGCGACGTGCGAACACTTTCGCAGTTTACAACGTTGACGAAGTCGCCGTAGAAAGTCGTCAAGCTCCTGGAAGTTAACGCTTCATCACAGTGGTTGTGGGAATTGTAGTTCAACTGCTGAACAAGTAAGCTACGCTGCGAGAGGAGGTGGGTACGATAGCGGACATGATAATGCCTTGGGTAATGTGGTTTGCAGTGAAATAGCTCCATAAAGCGGCATGGAACTCAAAGGCATATATCCCCTAACCCACAGTCACGTGACAGTTAAAGTCTGGAAGTAGAACCACTAGTCCGAGACTTCCCACCCCACTGCACTCTGGAGTCTCCCAAGAAGGTAAGGCGGAGGGATACAAGCAGGGCTATTTGTTACAACTGTTACAGACGGTAACAGTTGTATTCATCAGATCACAATTGTATTAGTTGTATACCCTGAATATACAACTAAAAGCTTACAGCTTACTGACTGAACAGCTTAGATATCGCATCTGTCCCAATGACACTTCTCTCCTCGCAGGATATCCAAAATGCAGTGTTTGGTCGTTCTTACAGGAATATTGGCCTTTGTTTCTTTTAAAACATGCGGTGAGTAATCATGTACTGTCTTTTCTTTGTAAAAACAGTTCTTATTTATATATATTTTAAAAGGATAGTCCTACAGTAATTACATTTGTTGAATTCAATTATAGTCTAATTAAGATGTTTGTTTTACACCAAATCACTCACTAGTGTAAAGATAAATGCATATTTACTGACATCCCAATGCAACCATACTTATTCATTATTAGTATCATAGTCATTGGCTTGTACTTCCCTTGTCCTCTCGTGGCGTGTGACTGCTGAGGCAGCGGGTTTGGCTTTTGTTTTGCAATGTTCCCTGAGTGAGTGAGGGCCAACAATAGTTCACGTGTCTATTGTACCTATCTATTTACAACATCCATTACATTTGGTTTTCAGAGAGCGACTTGGTAGACGAGTCACTTAATAAGCAGCTGCTGCGTTCTACACAGACATCGCAAGGGTTGCCCATTCCCAATGTTTACCTGGCATTACGGCTGTCGGGTGACCACAACCACGCCATCGAGACCGAGTACCTCAATAAAATAACCACTGATTTGCACAATGATATTCAAAGGTAGGCCTAATTCTTCATTTTAAGGTTAAAGTATAACTGCAAAATGTACAGATTTTGTTAGATCTTGGTATGATTTACAGTACAGTGTGTGACTGAGAGATGAGCGTTTCTCTTTCCCATAGCTCTCTCTCTCAAAGCAAGCCAGTGGTGGGGCTGTTGTCCCAGTACACCATGTGTGTATTGGCCTCCTGCAACGACGTGCACTCCGTCACATTCACTGTCAACGACAAACATGCCTCCTTGATAACTCACCTCAAGAGACAGATGCACCAAGAGAAAGAAAGTATTGACCGTAAGTTCCTGTTCTCTATAAATTATATAAAATACAATTGAACATAAAACAATCATAACACTAGGAAGACAGTTTTTATCCAAAATCATGTATCCCAATTCACATCCTGTAATGCAATTACAAGCAAAAGTGAATGTGAAACAATTCAAAGCCACTCTTGGCCGTCTTCATTAGTTATTTCTTCTCATCGTTTTGTGCAGACAGCCAAAAGCCTTTGAGCAATTACTTCACCTTCTCCGGAGGTATTCTGGCTCTGTGCCTGGCAGGGGTCCGGGTCAACGTCCACCTCACCACTCATCTCATCACGGCCATTCAACACGACACTCTTGCTGATGCAGGAGTGGTGGGCTCGACTGGTAAGTAGGACTGGGGATCAGATCATAGCTAGGGCTAGTGTGTTGCTAACCAGCGACTCTGGGCATTTTACCATGGCTCTTCATCCAATCCCTCCCCAGACACACTTTCTATGGCTGGGATGGCACTCAGCTGTGAGAAGAACGCAGGTTTATATACGCACAATGCTGCTGCTCTGGACAGGGCCATCAATAAGATCAAGGACAAGCTGGAGACCACTAGACCAGACTTCCATATCGGTAACCAGTACAGCACACCGATAGCAATCATGGTAACGGCCTCTATTCCTCATGATGTCATGTCTCAGATCACACACACAGTGCAAGTAAAACAAGCGGATGTTCTGCGTTCTAGGCTTTGGTGGCAATGGGGAGCCAGAAGGATTTGTCTTCAACCCTGTTGAGCTTGAGGGCTGATGCCCAGAGTGGCACGTATCACAACCCCATGGCCCTTTCCTTTGCGCTGATGGGCCTGCAGACGAAAACCTACCTAGACGTCAAAAACATGAACTGCCAGAATGAGAACAGTAAAGTCTTCCTGTGTATACCATATGGTGAATGTAAGATTGTATTTTTATGACGTAGCTAATGTTATTATTCAATGGCACGCTTGGTTGGATTGTAGATAATCTGGTGCTGGAGCCAGCGGTGGACGTGGAATTGGAGGCGGTACCGATCCAAAAGGCCACAGTGATTGTGGAGGTGGTGAAATCCAACCAGCAGATCCACACATACACCGTGCATGTGGCGAAGGGTTCCTCCTTATTGACGGCTCTGGAACTCATCCAGCAGAAGAACGCTGGCTTCACGTGAGTCAAGTCCAGCCTGAAGACCTATTGGAATGTTGGAAACCCCAAACAACCCATTTTGTGTTGGTGGTAGGTTTGAGGTGGAGCCGTCCCAATGGGGCCCGTTCCTGAGTAACGTGAACGGAGAGCATGCCCGACAGAGTGACCGCAGAGCCTGGCACCTTCTTGCCGATGGCGTTCCTCTCTCTGAGGGTAAGGCCAGTCTCATGGCTCACTTAACCAACACAAGTCACTTGTCTTATTTTCCCAACCTGGATTGTCCACCACAGCGTTGCAATTGTAAAATGAATGTGTGCCATGTTTGTTCCTCTAGGTATCAATGACTTTAGGATCGAGAAGCCTCACCTGATCATCATCAGAAACACCGTGTACTAAGGGGTCAACAAGTTCATCAAGTTCTGACATGGAGGGATTTGGATCAGTCAAAGCCCAGTTTGACAACTTTCCAAGTGATTTTGATTTATTTTTCTGTATGTATCTATGTCTGAAGTGTAATATTCTATAGTCTTAGCATTTTGAACAGGAATGAAGATGAACATTATAACTGTAGGCCAGTGAAAGTTAATGCTGTTATAGCCATGCTGCTGCCATCACATGTTGAAAATTAATTTATTACAATTTGATTTTAGACTAACTATAATCTCCAAATAAAAAATGCTGGCCAGCCGTAGCTCTCTTTGTTTACAAGAATCTTGTTCTCAACACTCCCAAAGCCCCTCCCACTCGCCTCCCACCCAGGTGAGCTATGCTCGTTCGCGTCACAGCTGATCAGCAGGTTAGATTGGACAGAATACTGTTTTTAGGATTCTGAAATTCTCCCGACTAACTGGTAGGGGTTCAATTTTGAACATTGCGAGTTTAAAATAGCTTACTTGGAAGAATTTACTTTACAATTACCTCTTTAAATTGTAACGGTAGGGTGTGCTTCATTTCAGGGTAAATTGTGTTTAAATTGGAAGCCGATTTAAGCCAATTACGTCAGTAAATTACAAACTGAAAAACGTCATCCTCGTGTTTTCAAGTCACTTCAAATGTCAATAAATAAGTCAAATTAGCTTTTATTTTATTTTAAATATTAACAATTGCATGTATTTATTTCACTGAGGTAAAATGTTTCTTTATATATCTTAATAAGCCTGGTTACACACCCGAACCTCTCAGACCTCCAAAAGGCTGAATCTGGTGTAGTTTCATTAAAGATGAATGAAGGAGTTTATTTGGTAGCACCATTTTTGTTTAAATTGTGTCGACAATTGACAATTGACAACAGATAATCTAAATACAATTGTGGTAGTTATTTCGTGTAGTTGCCTACATTTAACAAACAGTCACATAACATATATATTAGGTTATATTTGTTATAGAATCCCGCTCAGATATTATCAGAAGTACCGTGTTGACCGTGCGTTACCCTCCAATACAACTATAATAGTAGTATAATAGTAGTATATATTAACCCTAACCCTGACGGTGGTAAATGGTAAATGGGGCTTTTGCTTAGAAAATTATTCCAATAACACCGGAAGCACTCATCCCTCAACGTTGTCATTCCTTTAGCAGCTTCCTATGTTGCATGCGTGGTCCAAACAGGAGGTTTTCACTCAGGGTTTTCCGCCTTAGACACCTGTTAATGTAACATTTGTATAACTTGTTTAAGGATGCTTGTGATGCCCATTTCGTCTAATAATATTCCTGTACATGACTTTGTGTGCAGCGTGTATGTAACTAGCTTAAGTTGCTAACCGCACCGATAGTTTCCTTGTCATCTAAACAGTCCTTCTGAAATGGTTTCCTCGTATTTCTTATTTAGCAGAGTTCTGCGCCCGAGTCTGGTTGGCAAAGCAACACCTTTGAGGTTTACTTTAAAGAGCATGGCCGGTACTGCACCCAAACGAAGTTCCTCAGACTTATCAGGATCACAACAAGATGGGAACGCTCGGGTCAAGAGAGTGTCTATCGAGGGCAACATCGGTACATGAATGTGTTTGCTTTAAATGTACAATTATCTTTAAAATATAAGGCAAACCCATCATTTAGCATGAAAGTGCATTATTATAAATTATTATACTTTATGATATGTAAATGCGCCCGTGTGATTAATATTTTGCGGATTAGCTGTAGGAAAGTCAACCTTTGCAAAGCTGCTTCAGTCCGCCAGTTCAGACTGGGAGGTTGTTCAGGAGCCAGTCAGCAAGTGGCAAAGCATCGAAAGCGGACATTCCAAGGTATATATGCCCAACCGTGTTTGGTTAATCCCTATCCCCCATATTTACAAGTTAACTACCTATCATGTCACGTCAGGTATCTGGGGCTCCGCAGCAGACCGTAGGTAACCTGCTCCAGATGATGTACCAGGACCCCCAGCGCTGGTCATATACCTTTCAGACATATTCTTGCATGAGCCGCATGAAGACCCAGTTGCAGCCTCCTCCGGCTCGACTTCTCAGTTCAGACGGAACGCCGGTCCAAGTGTTCGAGCGCTCCGTTTACAGTGACCGGTACGTATTCTGAAACTCAGCAGGAAGTGGTAGCTGCCGGCCAAACTAGACCCTTTACACTGGTGTCGTCATAGGACAAACACAGGGGTCGCTGGTAACACTGATCATGGATCTGCTGCTTTTATGAACCAGCGGTAGTAGAGTGGTGATGTCTGTTCGTCTTAATGATTACTAGACCATTAGTCATGCTTATCACTGCAATAACTGATGTCATTTCATCTGTAATTGATGTACCCTTATTGTAATGTTACTAATGAATGAACACAACAGGCCTCTTAAATGTTGTGTACGATTATTGATCCCATCAAATGTCACTTATTTTTCACTTCTCTTTCACTTCTCTACCAAACGTTTCCTTAATGCCTCTTTACCTTACTAGATACATCTTTGCCCTGAACATGTTTGAGCTGGGCTGTATAAACCCTGCGGAGTGGGCAGTTTACCAGGACTGGCACACCTTCTTAGTGGAGCAGTTTGGCCACCAGTTGGAGCTAGAGGGCATCATCTACCTCAAGGCCTCCCCTCAGGTAGGGTCCTTATCGTGACGACAGTAGTTGGAAATTTGCCACAATATCAATAGATCAACAAATCAACTCATGAATTGAAAATATGACGTTTAAGAATTGTATCTGTTGCTAATTACATTGAATAGTACGACCAACTTTGTATTCTGCCAGCCAAAGCAATAACATTTCAAATTATATTTTTGTATCATATATTTCAGTGCATATATTATCACTAATCTAGTCTACCACATTGTTGACCTGACAGACAAGTTCAACATATAAATATATTAAAGTTACAATACGTAACCTTTCAACAAGCTCATTAAAATGACCTGGAAATATCCGTAGTCAATGCTGATCCGTAGTGATTTTTGCGTCCCAGTTCCACAGTCAGAGTGGACAGAGCCCTGCTTTTTAGTTCAGGTTTCCTAAAGTCTCCTGCCTACTAACTGGGATAGGTTCAATCTTACACATTGCAACTTTAAATGAATGCCCAGACTTCAGAAGTTGTAATACATTTTCACACACTTTCACACGTCAAAGTAATTTTTGGTTCAGGCTCGCAACTAGTGCCATCCCAGTTAATGTTTATAGTTCAGATACACGGAGTGTTTGACGTCACGCACCACCATGGATGGTCCTGTCGTTTCCGTACCTCAGAAGTGCATGGAGCGCCTCTGCCGACGGGGGAGGGCTGAGGAGGGCGGAGTGCAGCTGGACTACCTGGAGAAGCTGCACACGCAGCACGAGAAGTGGCTCATACTCCAGAGCACTGAGTGAGGGCTCGCTGGGGGGGGCGATGATGCACTCATCTGGAATGGAGTTCATGTATTTTTAATGGGTTAATGTGTGTTTTTAATGCTGTACATCTTAGCCAACAAATATTCTTATAATAAATATATTGTTATAAATACTATAACGTCATAGAATATTCATAATCCCTTATGGTACTTGCAACTAACATTATATTGTTAATACCAGAGGTGGGAAATATTAAACCACATAACTGCTAAAGTCCTCTTTATTCCTCATTGCTTTTCCCATTCATGTGTGATGTGCTTGAGTGTCCATTAGAACTAATGCTAACATACTGACCTAAATATTCCATTATCTAATACAGTTTGTCTCTGTCTTTTAGGTTACATTTTGAGAAGTTAAAACATATACCAGTACTGGAATTGGATGCCAGTGTAGAGTTTCTGAGTGATCAAATTGTGAGAGATGAATTCATAGCAAAGGTAGGTAATCTATGTACATAAATCTCAGTTCCTAGCTCCACCAGCAGGCGATACTGTTTGAAAAGTCCTTACGTTAAACTGACTTTTGCATGAACAGACATGATCCAATGAACCCTTTGAGTTCATTGGAGTGAGTTTCTTTTATGTTAATGTGATCTTTTGAGATCCTGATTGTCTGGTTCTCGGTACACAGGTGAAGGACTTCTTCAGTGGGTTATGAGAACCAGTCTGTCTTTGACCCAGCCACTGCATTTTAGACCAAGAAGGACCAGTTGTTACCATTTAGACCTCTACATCATCAAGGGCATGTATCTGCAAGAAAATGTTTTTTATTTAGTATGTGCTGTTTGTATTGTTTGCTATAATTGTTACTGTTTGGGACTATACATACCTCCACACTTACTGTAAAGTATCAATTTTTTCAGCTTCAGCATTTTTTTAACATTGAATGTTACAATAGTTAAACTTTTGAAAGACGACAGAATAGATTTTTTTATGCTAGTAATTTATATTTGAAACTTGAAATGCAATGCAGGATAGTGTAACTGCTACGATTTTACTCTTGTATGCAATTGGATCCCCCAGTGGGATAACCAAAACAAGGTTTCTGTGATTTATCTTCAATAAAATATTTGTATTCCAATATTGGTCATCTTGGTTTTTCAACTTTTTTTTATAGGATATCTGCCTCATGAAAAATGTTCACTTAATCACCAAAAATGTAAATTATAAAATAAATTTGTTGGTTGATTTTGTGCATTTCAAACCATTTTAAGGGATGTAAAATGAATATAAAAGGAGGCCAGTGTTGGACGGGACAATGACCTTGGATAGATGTTGTGTCCGCCCCTCCCTGCTGTGAGGATCAGAGAGCGCTTCTGATGCCTGGGATGGTCAGGGGTCATCAAAGGGCAGCTGTTCCCTATAAAGAGGCCTTTCTGGGCCACGTTCTGCTGACAGCATCACTCCACACCCAGACTCCACTGAGGGAACAGCAGCGCTTCTGCCTCTCTAGCCTCCTTCAATCCTTTTCTTCATTCATTTTTCCTAGTTTATTTCTTGTCTCCGCTAAAATGGAAGTTGCGTTACTGTGGTTGTGGGGAGCCCTCCTGGCCTGCTGCACCCTCTCCCTGACGCAGCAGCACGGATCAGCCCACACCAGCCGCACCGCCCCGGGAGACGCAAACCTTTCGTCACGCCACCACTTCCCATATCCTCTGTACATGATGCAACTGTACCGCTCCTTCAAGACCGCCGATCCCTCCGCCCCGCCCGGAGACGCAGTGGGGACAGGCGGGGACAGGCCTACCACATACACGTCTGACTCCGTCTTAAGTCTGATGGCACAGGGTGAGTTCAAAGTTAACGTAGGCTTATTTGTACTTGTTATTTTTAAGGTATTTTCTTACTACTTAATATAGTAATGTAAGTGTTCTGCAAAAGTGTACCAGTTGACATTGCTTCCTGCTTTCACTAATTGGACATACACATTGCTACTTCGAATACTTTCATTTTGAATCCTCTGTATGGAACAGTGAGGATTCAGCAGAGCACATTGGTCCATGATCAGAGGGAGTTTCACCCGAGATCTTCTCCATCCTTTACTCCTGCTTTAGTTCTGGGGCCTTATCTCTTATCTGACCCATTCCTCTCTGCTACCCACAAGTGTCAAAGTGCTTATTCCACTTTGAAGGGCCATCCCTGTTTTATGTGACAGGGTGTGTGTATTAGCTGCTCAGACGTCTTTGTGTGGGGGGGGGGGGTTGAGTACACATCCTGCCCTGCACTCCTCCCACCACACTGACTGACATTTGTCCACACATGAGGTCTGTCTAGAAGTGACAGCTCGGAGGTAGAGGAGTTGTCTGGCAACTGGAAGGGTTGATGGTTCGAAACTCTGCTCCTCCTGGCTAAAGTGTCATTTGACCAGGACAACTTACCTTGTTCATGCGGGTTAACATTAGAGGACTGAGCGATCCTGGCGGGAAGCGGGCCAGAACAAGCCACTCACGTCTCGTCTTGTTTTAGGTTGCCGTCAGGTCGGCGACAGATGGACCGTAACCTTTGACCTGTCTTCGGCCGCCGCCGGCGACGCGGTGCAGTCGGCGGAGCTCCGTGTCCGGCTGCCCGCCTTCTCGGCCTCACGCCGCGTCACCGTGGACCTCTATCACTCCCCCGGGCAGAGCTGCTCCCCGGGCCCCCTCTTCGGACCCTGTCCCCAGGAGGAGCGCCTCTTCCTGGGCAGCTTCGGCGCGTCTCCCAACAGCACCCTGCAGTCCTGGAAGGTGTACAACGTGACCTCCCTGCTGATGTTCTGGCTCCGTCAGGGAGACCGGCAGAGAGGGGCCCCGGCGGAAGCCCTTCCACCCGGGGCTGAGGACGGGAGCGGGGCCGAGGAGGGGGCCGAGGAGGACGACGCAGCAGAAGCCAGCGGGAGGAGCGACACACGAGGAGGGAGGCGCGGGAAGAAACACCACCCCGCCGCAGGCCGCGTCATGATGGTCATCTTCTCCACCCACCGGCAGCCTCCCGAGGGCGGCGCCCGCAGCCTGATCCAGGCCGTGGAGCTCTCCAAGTACGTGGGCGTGAGCCGGACCCGCGGGCCGGGTGCCGCGCAGGCCAGACGCCACAAGAGGAACCGCATGGACAGGATTCGTCTGGCCGACCACGAAGCGGTCGCGACGCCGGCCCCGCAGGAGAGCGGCCGGAGGGACCTGTGCCGCAAGGTGGACATGTTGGTGGACTTTGAGCAGATCGGCTGGGACGAGTGGATCGTGCATCCCAAGCGCTACAACGCGTTCCGCTGCGAAGGGGCGTGCCCCACGCCCCTGGACGAATCCTTGCAGCCCACCAACCACGCGTACATGCAGGTAAGGCTAAGCCCTTCTGGCCATCGCTACAGCCGATGTCTCTCTTAGTCACTTTATGTTACCGCCTTACAACGGCTAACATTTTTGTTGTGGTTTAGAGCCTCTTGCGCCTCCACCAGCCGGAGCGGGTGTCCTGCCCGTCCTGCGTGGCCACGCGCCTCGGCCCGCTCTCCATGCTGTACTACGAGAACGACGACGTGGTCCTGCGCCACCATGAGGACATGATGGTGGAAGAGTGCGGCTGTCACTGAGAACGCCTCTCCGCTGCGGCGACAGGTCGATGACCGGTAGATTATACTCATCTAATGACGTCGACCTGTTGACATGAAAACCTACGGCACATTTCAACCCTGATGAAATAATCTTTGTAAATAAAAAACTTATATATATATATATAAATCATCCAAACTGGGTGCTATATCATACTGTTTCAGGATTCTCCATGTCATGTTTTTCTCTATTTATGTGTAGTTGTATATTTTTGTACAAACAATGGGATAAAAAATGAATAAAGCTCTTTTTTCTGTTATGAAACCAAATATCATACTTTTTTTGGATTGCTTCTATTATGATGTATATATTATAACATGGTATGATAATTCTAATAAATAACTTTAGACAAATGAATGCCATTGTCATACCCCTTCTGTTATTAACAAAATAAAATACACTTTTAATTTGACAACGCAGCTTCTCAGCAGCAGAATGAAAACTCTGCTCCTGTTTCTGCCCTACTGAATATACATTCATGTATCTGGGAGTTAGTCAGCATTTAGGGTATTTGCCCTCTTCACCTCTAATCCACATCTTTGCATGAGGAGGGCCATCACAGACCCATCATTAGGGCCAACAGTGTGGAGGGGTCAGGGTCTGTTCAGGGAGATCAAACGGCCATGAGTGGAACCAACACGAGGTCATCCTGGAGGAGGCTCAGAAGACCAGTAGCCCATGTTTGTTTTAGGGGGGAGGGGGCAGGAAACAGAGGTGTCATGGTGCCCTGGGAGGGGGAGGGGCGATGTCAGCCCAAGCTCCTGCAGAACGCCATAAGGCAAAGAAGAGTAAACGTCTGCACGCTCCCAACGCCGGGATACTGTGGGAGAGGGGGGTTCATCTTAG
>OOFG01049999.1:2326-13839 GCA_900323295.1 Molva molva
TCTGCCCTTCCCTGTGCCTTAGCGACATCACAAGTGGGAGTGTCCACCTAGATGTATACTGGATAGATCAGTCTACCAGCCTACCCAGTGGACTGTAGCAAATGTTGCTTATCTATCCATCATACATCTAGGTGGACACTCCCACTTGTGATGTCACTAAGGCACAGGAAAAGGCAGATTTTGAAACGGCTTGTAATGGCTAATCACGCTCACACCTGGTGGTAAAATAGGGGCCTAGTAATGTTTGAAAATATTGAAATATCCCCTGAGGCCACGATCTCAAATAGGCCAGAAAAGACACAGTGTAAAATAGGAAGGGATACTTGACAAACCATGAAGGGAAACAGTGAAAGATGCTTGGCCTCACCTCAAAGGGTCCTACTGTCAACACGTTCTGTTGTTCTAACAGCGTGATCAAAAACTACTGCACAAGTGCAGTAGTTTTTTTGTAATCTCCGTGGGGGTGGTAGCCCGGTGGATCCTCTAGCAATCAGAGGAATGTTGCTGTCCAAAGGGATGTGTGGATAGATATGTTTATCTTGTTGCCAGGTTGGATGGGTGAATGGATAAGTGGATGGATGGATGGATGGATCGATAAATGAATGAATGCATGGCTGTATGGATTAATTAATTGATGAGAGGATGGATGGATGGATGTTCAGATGAATGAATGCATGGATGAATTAATGGATGAATGAATGCATCGATAGGTAAACGAATTGATGGTTAGAAATAATGTATTTTTTAGAATGAGGCATAATTATAATGAAAAACAAATGAAGCATCCCTTTTATATACTTAGGTCCCAATGCACAACCACACAAACTCCCAATGGGTGCATGAAGAAGATCTGAGTGAGAAGGGTCCTAAGTACTGATCAAGTACGTATGAAAGTGAACAGAAATAGTCCTAACTCAAGGAGTGGAGGTAGACGAGTGTAATGGAACACAGTCGCATCTCCCTGCATGTGTCTTTCTCTCCGAGGCCTGCTGGGTACGTGCGTTCATTGATCAGTATCGAACAGAGCCTTTAGTTAGGTAAAAGCATCACACATCTGTGTTTCTCTTCCTGAGGATTTCCATGTATTATCTGGGTTAAGGCTGAGGAGTGATTGAATGCATAATAGCTGTCTCTTAAAGCAGTCTGAGGATATTGTTCTTTCTGCATTTATTATCATTGTCTATTGTCCTTTTTTGCCATTGCAAATGGAGATGATCATGCAAAAATACAAAGTTTGTTATTGTGTTTAGAGATCCAATTGTTTGACTTTGAGCCCTTAAAGAAATGACAAGAAGACTGGATGTTTTTGTTTATTTTTGTTTGGCTCACATGTTTGCCTTCACTCACTGTTGAGTATGACACTGGTGCTCCACTGCCATGCAGGAGATCTCTCCCTGAGTGTGTTGGCTGGTTTAACCTGTGCACATTGATTGCTCAATGCACAACAGGTGTGCAGCCTCACCCAGCCTCAGTCCAATCAGTCTGACTCGGGCCAGGAGAGGCTGCTTAAACCAGCCATCAACCACACACACTCCACAAATATGTTCTTCTTTACACAACCAAAATATACATGTCACCCAGGATTTGGCCAGGAAGGCATTTGGAGAAGGTGAGATTAAGTGTTTGTTGAAGCTATTGAAGTTATTGAATAAAGGGGATTGTGATTATTATCAATTTGTGTAATATGATGGTGTGAGGGAAACAGCTGCCAGTTATTGAAGTTAGTGACAAGGGTGTATTGTCACAGATTCCTTCAATTCATTACTAAAGGATAGGAGGCAGTATGTTTTTCACAGTTAAACAAATTAAAGAATTAACATTTAATAAACTATTCCAAATTGAAAATTGCAAAAAGTTATAATTAAGATAAACATCAAATAAATATCAGAAAACAATAATAATCATAATAATGATGGATTTAATATATTTTTATATTTGTTGAACCCAATGCGCTGATTGCCACGATGCCTACTGATTTATTTGTAATGAGCCTATAAAAGCCCATGAGGATCAATCTAGAAGGGATTAGCTCTGGCTGTTCTGGACCATGTGATTCTGCTGGGATCTGCCCTATAGGGAATGTTATCTTGGCATTAACAGTGTTTAGTCAGTTGTCTCTCATCAAATTAATCACCATCTCCCTACTGGATATGCTTCACCTTGGGAATTCTCTGAATAGCCTGGAATGAGGAGTGGGGTACCCATTCCAGTTGATTAATACATGTACTATTCCATGGATAGGACATGCCCTTTTTTTAAATGCTATTTGAGACATATCCATTGTATGGAGGGCTTGTTAGAAACACCTGTTTTGAAACTTTCAAACAAAAGTGGGAATGAAAATGGAGGGGAATGGATGATGCACTTGTAAGACAGCTCGTCCTAAGGAAACCATTTGATCCCGGTTTTCCTGCAATGAGTGTATGTGATTAGGCTGGGAACCAGACGAATCTCATGAGCTCATGTTTTCTTTTTTGCTCTGCAGATAAGGTCTGGCTCCCCTCCCATACAAAAGGATTTCTGCCCGGTACGAGATAGACCGACCAATCACAACCGTTTATCTAATATGAGGCGGGATAAATACGATGACGGTGCAGAGGAGCGCCGTCAACAACAAAGATGGCTGCCGCTGATGTAGAACGGTCTGTTGACTCCGCTATTGAGACAGAATTAAACGAACTGGACGGTATATTAAAAACACCTTGTTCTCCAAATTCTTATGGAAAAAATGGCAACACTGGTTCACAGACATGTCGATGGTAACCAATCACAGCTCTCTCTGCTGAAAGCATGTTGCATTTTTTTCGTGGCTCAGTGCCGTGTCACCCGTTTCGTTTATGATTAGCTGTAGGCCTGTCCATGAGGCATCTTGGTCTGCACCTGTTGGGGACACGCCTTGGAAATCCAAAATGAACAGGGAGGTCCAGACTAATTGCAGTTTGCAATTTGTCTGGCGATGCCAGGCTGTCTGTGATGGGTTTTCTATAAAGGAAGTAAGAGGATGTGTTTTTCACATCATGACCATCGTCTGAGGTTATCGAATGCTCTTAGCCTTCATGAACTGTATTCTTCAATGTCTGTCTGTCTGTCCTGATTCCTTCTTCCCAGATGCTCTTCCATTTCCCGTGCTCCATCCATCTACCATGTCATCCTCTAATCACCTCTTAATCCTTCAGATTACCTATTACCTATTACCTCTTAATCCTTCAGACACTGTCAACTTCAAATGATAAACCCTTTAAGCCAACTCTAGCACATGGTCCACAGACGCTAGCACATGGTCCAGACTCTAGCTCATGGTCCACAGACTCTAGCACATGGTCCACAGACTCTAGCACATGGTCCAGACTCTAGCACATGGTCCACAGACTCTAGCACATGGTCCAGACTCTAGCACATGGTCCACAGACTCTAGCACATGGTCCACAGACTCTAGCACATGGTCCAGACTCTAGCACATGGTCCACAGACTCTAGCACATGGTCCAGACTCTAGCACATGGTCCAGACTCTAGCACATGGTCCAGACTCTAGCACATGGTCCACAGACTCTAATGGTCCCTCCACAACCATTGTGGTTGAAAACACACATTGAAACCTCAGAGCCCGTGCTGTTTGGCTTTGATCCGCACCCTTTTACACTTAGATCGCCAGTCTTCAAAGATTTGTGAAAGTCTTCCTTCTCTTCCTTACAAACATTCTGGAAAGTTACAGAACAAAGTGTTGCCCCCTGGGGTATCGCTGGATTCACTTGAAAGACAATACATGTGGCAGAGGAAAAACATTGTCTCTTCTCGTTAGGTTCAAAGGAGATGTTTATACTAGGCGAGAACATAGTAGTTATACTGTGGCCTTGTGTTTTTAAGGGTCTGGGGTTGACACGACAATCTTCCGCTCAGAACTGGCGACAGCGTCGACCTCTTTGAGAAGAAAGGACAGAATGTAGTAAACACAGTGTACTCTGTTGGCTGGAGCCCTGTTCACAAGCTGGAGCTGAATGATCTACGTGTGGCGTTCACAATGTGTACACTAGTAGCACTGGCACTCATTGGGATGCGGAACAAACATCACAACAAGTAGATAACTTGTTGTTGAAGCGAGCAGGTGAGGATAAGCCGTAGTGGAAGCTACATAAAGTATAGTCTCCTGGCTTTCATAATGAGAAGCATTGCTTTAGCGTCATCGTTCAACGATTGACCTTAAAACAATACGTGAGCTACGATCATGAAAGTGTTGCTGACCTGGGGGTCACAATCACCACAGAGTGAGTGATTGACGTTGTGCCAGAGGACCCGGACTCGGCAAGCCTTCATCAAAGGACGTTAGCCAATTATGCTCTGTGTGATCCCACATGTCAATGGAATAGCTGCAAGACTGGGAAGGAAGAAAAGAGCAAAACATCAATCCGTACTAGAAAGATATATATATATATATAATCAATAAAAATCAGGGTCTTTTGTTCAGCTTGATTTGACCTTCTGGTTTAGAGAAATAACCTGTGTGTGTGTGTGTGCCTGTGTGTGCATTGCTTTTAATAATTAACTACCCAGGATAGTGTGTAGGTCACTTTGTGGTTAGATCCCCAATGTCCACAGTCTACCTATCGTCATCCTATTGGACCTGCCTCCTAACTGAGAAGTCGCATCTCTTAAACACGTCTGCTAACTAGTCGACATCATAACCTCTTTCTCCTTCCTCACTTCCTAAAAGCAATGTTGTTCTAACACTGCTCCGACCCTTTTGCACACTCCTGTCTCCTCCTCGCTAACCTCCCCTCTTTGCTCCACTTGCTCTTTCTCTTACGATACTCAATGACACCCTGCTGAGACCACAGCAGTCGGCTTCTTCAGTCACGCTGCTGTCGGTGTTCAGTCTTAGTTTGCCTGACTTAACGACACCAGAAGCCAAATACAACAACAACAACAATGTTTCTGCTCTGGGCTAATTGTGATTCATAGTTTCCTGCTGAGCAGCCCTGCTGTGGTTTAATTACAACTGACTAGCCATTTTCACCAGAGCCATGACTAAGTCCGTGAAGGTCTTACTTTTAAGCACATGGAGACGGTGCTGCTGGCTCACCGCTCGCTCCCCTCAGCGGCTGTTAAACGCCGGCTAGCCGCTCTAAATCGACAGCAGTTTGCGGAAGCAGCAGCCACTTTAAGCCGCTCCCCAAGGTAGCTGCTCATGGCTAAGAGCCTGATCTCCTGCTTGGGGCTATCCGTACTTCTTTTCAGCTCAGGCTACAGAAGTGGGGGGTTTCAAATGGCTTCAAAACGACCACCGTGGGCGTTAAAATAGATCAATGATGCTCCACAGTGTCAGTTATGATAATGATCACTACATTACTGTTCACTATCATTTGTTACAGAGAAAAAAATGCCATTCCTATGCAAGTCCCATGGATCCCAAGAAATCAAAATAAAAGATGCCTTGTTTTGTAAATCTGTCCAAAAGTTCAGGGTTTTACAAAAGCTTGAATCGGCATTATCTCCAATTACTCACAGACGCTTACTCAACCATCAGTTGACCGGCAACACGGCGCGGTCGCTATCCCTATCCCTATTAGGTCCATCGTTTCAAGCTTCTAGCCAACACCAAACTCCATGTCTACAATTCAACCCAAAAAGTTCAACAACCCCGAGAAGATGATGGATTTATGGTAGTATTTAGATGTTTCTAAAGTGAGGTCACATGTGGGGGAGATATTTGCTGGCGAGAGCAGACAGGAATTCTAAAATAGAGTTTTTAAGATGGGGATTACATGGGTTGTAATTCTCTGCTGGTGATCGGTTAGGGTTATGAAATGAACAGTCACCATAAGAAGCAGCCATATGAGTGACATCAGAGAAAATCTGTGTGAGTTCCTGCAGACGTTTCTCTATCGCTGACGGGCCCGGTCTGGCGTGTCAATTCAAGCTCCAAACGATTCGTGCAAATTGGACAACACAGTCTCACCTACAACACCCCAAAACGGGGGCGGGCCTGACAGGAGAGGAGAGATGGGAGGTGACCCCTACAGCGTCCAGACATTTGTCTGAAAAGGAAAGAGGGTGCGACACCAGCAATGCCTCATAAGGCTCTCTCTGCACTCGACACAGAATCAACAGTCAAAAAAAGTTTTAAAAATCGTAATGTCTCCAGTTTTTAATTGCTAGTTGTCGAGGTGTTAGCTGATGCTCATCCCTCTGAAGCTTCTGATTTACATTCCGAAAAAAATATTGCAGCGCCAATTAAATGGTGAAGAAATTGACATGGATTCTTATCGCATAATTATAGAATAAGATAACGTATCATTATGAACCCATTAACTAGGCTACTTTATGTTAATACATTCACATAATTCTATATGCAGAAATTGAGCACATGCCACCCTGCTATTTCAAAATAATAAAATTTCTTGAATATCGCTTGGCTCCTGCCACCTAAAGTCAAACTACCATATTTTCGAAAATAAAACCACAGCTTGTATCCCGATCTTACGAACCAAAACTGTCGCCTATTTTCTGGAGCCTTTTTCAGTGATTTGCGTTCGAGTGATTAAACATTAAGTTCCTTATGCCGTCACGATGTAAAGCCCATATGCTCATTTACATCAGAGGTCTGCGTAAACGATAACGTCATAAAGAAGTAAACATTGGCATCACTTCGTAACTGACTAAAAAACAAGGAAGACCGTTTTCCACAATGTGCTCTCGGTCCATGAACGGTAATTCAAAGCCTCTGCGTCTAAATGCTTGCAAAATAAAAGATGCCTTGTTTTGTAAATCTGTCCAAAAGTTCAGGGTTTTACAAAAGCTTGAATCGGCATTATCTCCAATTACTCACAGACGCTTACTCAACCATCAGTTGACCGGCAACACGGCGCGGTCGCGGCCCCAAGGAATACTGCTTCTATTTAAACAATTACGTTACGGTTTCACGCCCGCACTGGGCGGTACATGTAAGTATTTGGGTTGTGGACAAAGATGCGTAATAAGATGCGGCTTATACTACGGAGCGGCTTATTTATGCTACTTTGAAACATACGACCCCATTTTACCACTCCTGCGGCTTATAGAAAATGCAGCTTTATTTTCGTAAAATACGGTTATCTCTTTCGACTTTGCATACATTGTCTGAACATTTTGGGTTCCGTTTTCTAAATTTCAGTTCAGCCCTCCCCAGATTATAGGATATGCAATACACATGAACCAATAAGGAGCAAAATATGGATTTATGTTATCCACATTGTATAACTGAAAAGTAAGGCTTTTTCAAAGTCAGAAAGAGTGTGTGTATACAAACTATTTGAGTGCTCATGGGGCTTAACTGGGAAATAGCCAACCATTTTCAGCATGGTTCCTGCACTTCCATGAGATCATCGTTAAGAACGTATAGATTACCGTCACTTATCGCATGTTTGTGTGTTTGTCTGAGTGTGACCCATCTGCGCCCAACAACGGCTGCTGTTTGTTATTATGCTGTCACTTCCTGTTCAAGGAGCACCCCTGGTAGGATAATAAGGTGCGGGCCCCTGACCAGGGGCCCATCAAGCTGACTTTGTTGTCAAAGTGGACAACGAAAATAAAAAACCTTTTATGGCCGATAAGCATAAGCCGAGAGAGAGAGTGAGAGTGAATGAGTGAGTGAGTGATTGAGAGACAGGACTGTGAAGAATTAAATTCTTCCGAGCATATGAACCCTTGTTCTTTTAATATAATTAGAACAAGTCAGCTCTGCAGAAGTGCATTAAGTGGCCCACCTTGAGGCAATTGAATGAATCTTTTGCTAGAAGGAAGGTGTTGAGAGAGAGAAAATTGCGGCTGCAATTGGCGCAAACCATGAATATGTTTCTCACGTCATCTAAAATCTGTGGTGAACATGAAAGTTAGCCGATCGTTGGTTAGTATGAGGAGACTACAGTTGAGCAGGATAAAACAGTCTCCTTATAGGATTAACCAACAGTCAACCAAACAGTGTAGTGACCAAATAAGAGCCGTGTGTGTGTTCAGTCACTAGTGTGTATGCAGAATTAGCCCTGTATGTCTGATATGTAATGAGTTATGAAAACCTTGGCAGAAAAACAGGATACCGTATCCCAATCATCAATATCACACTCAATGTCATTATGGATAGCATATTAACCATAATACCATAATAATTAATCTCAAATGCATGACATTGTGTGTGTGTGTGTGTGTGTGTGTGTGTGTGTGTGTGTGTCTGATTATAATTAGTTATCAGAACCATAATATGTATGATGAACATGAACATGAGTTGAAGTTTAATTTTAGAAAAAGAAAAGAAAAGAGTTAGAGTTTGGCTTGTGTTTGCTTGTGTTTGACATGCATGTGATTGGCAGTTGCAGAAGTGCCAATCAAGTGGTATCCTAGTCAGACACTCGTCAATGATGCAATTAATCAAGTTCCACTCTGGCACACACTGTGTGTGTGTGTGTGTGTGTGTGTGTGTGTGTGTGTGTGTGTGTGTGTGTGTGTGTCTTCGTGTGCATGATGGAGCTTCTAAGAAAGTACTGTCGAAAATCTGTAGATAACAGATGCGTGGTCCCTTTCAGTGGCGGCCAGAATGGACAGTTCTGTAGGTGTTGATCTGACGTGTAAACCACATTAAGCCCACACTGCTTAAAGCGAAGAAAGTCTTTTATCCAGGGAATTCTGGGGGGAAAAATGTATTTTCCTGAAAGAAAATGTGTTACAGGTATAAGTGTGTAAGGAACCATAGGGAATCTAGCATTCTCTTTGGACATGCCAGTGAAGGCAGTTTGACCATTTTTATTTTACTTTGTGAAGCTTTTAATAGAAACACACCACTATGCTGTGTCCACCCTGACAAATGGATTCACAAAATGAAGCAGAGACGGCAAACATGAATACGAAATAAAAACCGGCCCGGTCATATTAGGGCATTAGCAGAAAGAGCAGGCCGGGCAGATCTGAGAGGAAAGAGCTTTCTCAGAGGAAATGGTTTCATTAAATGGTATCATGCCTATTAAGGGAAAAAAGAAAGCCTTCGAATGAGGGCAGGGGTGTAAGAAAACAACCTCCTCCTTTGGATGACAGCATGAAGCCTGGCTGAGTTGCTTTAATTGGGTCTGTGTGTTTTACATGTTGTGAATACCATGAGATGAAGCCAATGTGTGATAAAGTCCTCTTGTTTAGTAATATTTAGGAGCAGGACTGAACACAGGTTGTGGGCACCACAGAAGAAATGAGGCCTTCCTTGCAGGGAAGTTAATGAGGTTATCAGGCTTTCGCTGTTTGTTGCCTTTCTTTACAAATTCAAGCAGAAATGGGTAAAAATACTAGCATGGCTTTATTATCTCTTGGTTGTTGTGAACCAAGTGGGATAAACACTTGACTGAAAGTAACTTCACTACAGCGACGTGTACCTGAGCTCGTTGATTGTTTATGCTCTGGCAGGGTCAAAGGTTGAGGGAAGGGCACATCGTGGCTTAGTGCATGGAGTGATGGAGTGGAGGGCAAGATGGCGCACATTGTGGATTATGCATCAGTGGGAAAGGATTTGGAAGCCAGCAAATGATGGTTTCCTTTGTCCTGTCTGGGGAAGGACGACCTGGAAGGAGAGCCATAATCTTGACTGGGAGCGGAGTGGATCTGGGTGGTGCTGATCTAAGGCCTTGTAGATGACCTTCTCTGGGGGAGGAGGTGGAGGGATGCACTATCGGTGATGAAAAGAGTAGAGGAAGGAAAGTAGTTTTCACTTCAGACCGGGGTGGAATTATTTCAGATCCTCCTGAAAAGGTATCTTCAGAGAAGAGATTAAGGCTGTCAATAAAGTTGAGACCCTTAAAATTGCAGTGCTGCGAGTACAGCACAGGCAGACTGTGTTAAAGTTGTTGATTCCTCGGCCAACTGTCTCTAAGTTTTCTAAGAATTCCAAGCTTCTTTCCCAGATTCCCAGACAAAAAGTTCAAAACTAAAGGCTTTCCTTGGGTTTCTCCGATTGCTCTCTGCAATCAATGTCGGGGTGGTCAGCCAGATTATCTTCCAGTGAGGTCACAGGCTGGAACATATTCTGGGAAGCTTCATCATACAGCTAATGGTTATGAAAGCAGCATCTCCTAAATGTAAAGTGACCAGTTCAACTGACTGCGTGACTCATGACCGTGAGTAACAGTTACTGCCTGGGCACTCTGTGGTAAATCTCACTCAGGAACCCTTCAGAGTTCTACAATTCGACGAGTGATGGATGAAATGGCTGCAGTCATTTTTGCTCAGCCGTTAAAGCTTTGTTCGCCTTCCAAACCTGAGTCTGCCGGTTTGAGCCCCTCCTGCGTAGCGTCGGAGAACCGTAGGTTACACCACCATTTGACAACAGGGAACACTATACAATCCTCCCGTAGGGTGCATCAGATATCTCAACCCATTGTAGGTTACATACAACACAGAGCAGAGCCAAAGCAGGTGGAGGCTGGGTCGGTGGTGGGTGAAAGTCAGCTCAGCACACTGAGTAGGCTCAGTGTGTGAGTGAGATGTCTTAGATTGACCGCCTATCAGTGTAAGTGCGTTTGATTGGACAACCTTAGTTGTCAGCTGATAGTTGGTGCATGACTAGAGTGTCGGGCCAGAACTAGCTACGCTGATAAATGGCAGATTAAACATATGGATATTCTCTTAATTCGGGAGAACTGCGGGAAAATAGAAAACCAATAGAAAACTACCACTTTCTGGCTGGAAGTAGCAGACTTCTTGTTTTTTACAGAGAACAAATATATCCATGTTTGTCAAAAAGAATAGGGAAATGTTCACCAACACTTTGTGAAACTGACCCGTTTCAACTGAGAAGAAGGTGCTTTTTGTGTTTACCCTATAGGCACAGCAATCACAGCAACAAATGAACAGTGGACATATTATCGTCTGCAGTATCTATCTAAAGTATACAGATTAAATACAGTGGTCAGAATAAAGTAGTCAATTGAAATAGCCTGATTATAATTCAAGTAAGGCGTATTATCTTCTGTTGCGTCTATCCAAAGGATCCAAATCTTAGATAAAATAGAGCAGTCAGTTGAAATAGATAGATTTAAAGTTAACAATAATTCAAATAAATAACATTGATGTCTCAACCATTGAATAAATTACGTTTAATATAACAGGATGTCTCTCTTCGAATACTTTTAAGATAACAATGTCTTTGAAGTAATTGACATCAAGATTTGTATTGTTAAATATTTTTTAATTATTATTTAAATAAAGAAATATAGAAACATTCTAAAAACATTCTAATATAATTGATGGTCAAATAATCCTTAATAGGGTCAAATAATCCACGTCATATCGGTAGAACACATTGAACATTTTCTATACGACTCAAGTCCAATCTCCTTCCCTGTTTGTGTTCCGTTAGCCTTCTGCAGCCTTGCTTTTTGCATCTTCACATTTGCCGAGTGGATGAGTGCCTGAGTACACCCGTCCAAAAAGACAGCAATGCCTTTCAGTTGTGACAGCAGGAAATTACATTGCACCATTGTGTACAGAAATGCATTTGGTTCCT
>OOFG01050005.1:6466-21208 GCA_900323295.1 Molva molva
AAAAAAAAAAAAAAGGGGGGGGGGGGGGGGGGGGGTGAAACACAGATAGGGATAGAGTCCTTCATCATCATGGAATATTAGGAGCCCCATCTAAAAATAGCAGTCTTGTCATCTCTGCTAGTGGAGTCGAACAAGTATTAGAGTGAGAATGAGTGGTGATAGCGGTCAGGTTTCACAGCCACTGTATGAGCTTTGATTCAAGGAATACTTTTTACCCACAATCTGCAAAACCATAGCCCTGGTTTAAACATACTCTCTATCCCCAGATCGATTCTTTATTATTATTAAGCAACAATATTGTGGCCAATATGGGAACTTCTGTTTAAATTACCTTTATATTTAGAAACAGGAGAGATGAAGTTCCTGGCCTGCAAACTGACAATTAGTGGTTATGGCTATGTGTGCAGCATGTCCTGTATCATGATCTTTTTAATTGAGATATATGATGAGAAATAGATTATTTAGTTGATTGATCTGTATAGCTTTGTGTGGCAGATGGCCAATCAAAACCATTTCCCTTCTGTATTTGTAATAAAGATGAATCTCTTAAATTGCGGATGATATACAGTCCTCTGCTATTGTTGTGCAACACTTCAACTCAAAATCGTTCTTGTCATTCAGTTATGGCATAGTTAATTCACTTGGCATAGTTAAAAAATAAAAACAAAACAAAACCTTGTTAGCAATTTGACCATAACCATAACTAACAATCGACATGCCTCACTCTCTCACTTGTGGAACAGGTCTCGGTCCATCATCACTTCCCCCCCAACCGAATCCTGCGCTGCATTTCGAAGCTTCTCCATGCTGCACTTCAGTCGAGGGTCAGATGGGTGCAGACCAGTTTTCCTCAGGGCCTGAATTCAGAGTTCAATTCAAACAGTTGTTTTAATCAAATCACAATCATCTCATAAATCAGCATCTTAAAGCAGTTATTGTTGGAGCTCTGTAGAGATCGTAGTTAAGAATTACTCCACCAGTGGAAGTAATGTTCAGGTTCAGAAATTCCCTGCAATGTTTACGCTCCATTCTCACACTAAGCTTGCTCATCTCACTAATTGATTTCTCTCATTAATTACACAGCTTTCTCTCCAGCCGGGGGAGATGGTTGGAGAACCAGAGCAGGGGGTGGTAACATAAAAACAATCGGTTGTTTTGAAGGTCTTGCCTATCTCTGCAGATTGCATACTTACTGAGATGAAATTAGAGATGGGCACCTTCTCCCGCCCATCTGTAATGGTGTAGAACAGCATGTCTTCCACTCGGGAGTAAAGGGATTTTGTGCGTATGCACCTGTTAAACATAGTGACAACATTGTAATTAGTTAATGTGTGTTAACACAAAGTATCCTAAATGTCACCTATTCTAAATTCATAATTTGAACTTTAGAAAAAAAATATTGATTTGATTACCAATTGATTTTGTGCTTAAAGCGACGGCACGGGTTTGTATGAAAAGTCTGTGGAGTTGCAGTAAATGTTTATTGTCATCAAGGTTTGGGAAGATGTTAATCATCTTAATTAGCTTAGTTGCGATGGCAAAGTGTAAACATGTTATTCACTAAACCAGTCTCAATTTTGTCCTGCTAGTTGGGGACTTTAAGGACTCTAGGCGGTTGGTTCTCCGTGACTCTTGGGCATGGCCCTGAAAGCTTCATTCAGACAAAAATGAAGCAAGATGATTTATTCTTTGCTCTGCTTTCTACCAAAGGTTACAGCTGCTCTAGCGGTGCAATGTCCTCTTGTCTAGCAACACGGTTTACTGACATGCATGAACTCGGCAAAAACAGCTCATCAACGGTTAACCTGCTGTTATCCACACACCCAGAAACAACAATCAGCCAGGATTTACCAGCAGTGGCAGCAATGGTGAATTGGGGACAAGCAACACACACACACACACACCAACCAGTATCAAACAAGGATAGCATCTGTGGTGAAGCTGGCTGTAATAGCAATCAATGCCAAGGTGGATATCTTCAGTGATTAGCCCAAACAATGTAGATGATTGCGACACTACCAGTTGCTTAACTGTTTCATCAACCATGAGTATCAGATAGTTATTTACAGCATTCCTCCTAAGAAAACAATCAGCAATTCCGCAAGAGTGGAGCGATAGCCTGAGCATTATAAGGCCTACCAACTCCAGCTTTCAATAAAAAGGTCTCTATCATGATCAACATCCTTCTGTGCTGTAATGTCCTACTGCAGAACCTGCAGAACATGACTCAGTCAGCGATGACACAACTCCAGCCATCAGCTATCAACTGTCTAGAAACCAAAGATGCCTAAAGGAGAGCCTGAACAGACCTGCCAAAAAAGAGAAATTGTAGCAGATGGTGCTCATCCAATAGGCCTTAAGCTCTCAGAGAAGCCTTCTGGAAGTGACTAAGTCACTTTCAGTCACTGGAAACCCTTAAATACATTAAGCTAGCCAACTAAATATAATAATATAAATCCATTCTCAGTGGAAAATATTAAATGTTTCTATTATTCATATTTAAATAAAAGATTGGGCATTGGGAGGACCATACATGTAGGGTAGGCCCTTTACACCTCATTTAAATGTTTCACTCGGATAAAATATATAACGTTAACTTAACACAATACAACAGAAAAGCGTGTTCCACATTTTTAACGGGGCTTCTTTAGCCAACACGTATGAATTAGGAAAACTTGCCGTTACATTTCTTGACAACTTACATATTCACATGGTCCGTATAAGAAGAAGTTCGCTGGTACAAATGTGATGCCTTTGTGCTTCGACATAGCGCAGGGAGAACAGTGTGGCGACCCGCCACTGCGTCTCTCAAAACACGCTTCTTTAAATCTTTGACAAAAAACTCCACGACTTTACTTGTCATGCGTATTGCTTCCAACGAGTGCATGGTTGCACTAGACTAGTTCCACACAGAGCAAGCTGACCCCTCGGTAGACTATCTGATACCTCAGTTATGTCGGGCACCTCTCCAACTTTTCTGGATAAGTAACATATAAGCGAGGTAAACGGCGCGCGTCTGACTAGAAAAATAAAAGGAAAGTGTCCGCGGTCGTCATACGGTTGGCAGCTGTCCAGGAATTTGGCGTCGCCATGTGTTGCCAGAATGACAGAATACAGTACCCAATCAGAAGACACTTTATTTATGGCTGAAAAACAAAGTCTATCACAAAAGATATTGGATATTGTTGCAATCGATATGTTGTTGTAATTGAATCATTTACGCAGGTCTGCCCTTTGGATCGATAGAGGATAGATTATCTATCTGGAATAGGCCTATCTCTAAATAAAAACACACTTAACAACAAAACGCTTAAAACTAGGTAGGCTAATTCTAATAATTATAATATTATATAAACTATTCATAATATGCCTATGCATAGATCACTGATGGTTTGACTTACAACTAGTAGCCAAACACCCTATCCACTATCATGGCCTTAATAAAAATATGATAATTATGATTAAAAGAGTACATGTTTCAATTGTAGTTTTCTTTTTCTTCTAGCTTGGGATGAAAATACTGTGTATGAAATAGTCCACCATGATGTGTGACTCACTAGCACAACCTTGTGAAATTTCCATTAAATGAGTCCGCACATAAGTGACATGTTACCTTCCCAAATAGAACACCGTGAACATATTTATACTGGCCTAATGTCCACTATTGGTGATCAAAACATTTTATATAAACAGCTGCGTGTTGGCTTCCTGTTCTAAAAGCCAATCCTGCAACTGTGCAATCGGATGGAGTGTTTTCTAATCAAAAGCTTCTCAAAATCTCTGTTGATTCATATAAATTAAATTAAAATCAATTCAACCCTAATTGCCAAACCGAACAGCCCAGTAATCCTTTTATGTGGTCTTTCTTAACTTATTTACTTATTAATCAGTCAGATGAACAAACGATCAACCAATAAATAACACAATAGCGTTCTTTATTTTCCCTGAAGTTTTAATCAATTAATCTATAATGTAAGAAATACTTTGTTGATACTATCCAGTGCATCCCTTATTATTGGTTATTTTGTTATACTAATTGTGGTGCCACTCATTGGCCTGTGATCAAAGGAATAATTGTCAAATGTCAATGTTTGTCTATGCTTATGAACATGGTTTTTGGGTCACATTTGGTAATACAATTTCTGTTGTGATACAAAACAGACATTTTTGGAGTGTTCACTCTCATCATTCATTTTATTGATGTTAAACACGTTAAACAAGAGTACAAATTATGACAATCACTCTTAGTGTCCATCCTTCATTCATCATAATTTTGCTTGGAATGTTCCTTGTAAACTTCCTTACATTTAAGGACCATAAATAACACTGGCAACAAGGCACGAGTATTGTAAACAAACAATGCATCAATTAAATATACACTATCTTAATAATTCGATTTTTTTCATGTAAGAGATCCACAAGAGATCAATAAATGTACTATGTCATGTGTTTGTGTTTTTCATGGGTAAATCTGCAAAGTCCCTTGGTAGCTTGGTGGTTGGTTGTATTGCAGGCAGAAATTGTGTGCATCAAAATAAGAAGGCAGAGACTGAAAGTATTGTCCTATTTCCTATCTCTTTTCCTACACACTCTTTGAAGGTCGTGGCATAACCAACTTCAGCCCAATGTCCACCACACAGGCAGGCATATAGGACAGTGGAATCCAGAGGAGCTTGGCATCCCAGCCGGCACTGTATCGGGTTCGGGGATAGGCAGCTGTCAGGGCATGTTCCATGCAGTTGGTCACTTTGGCTAGGTCCGAGTCACAGATGCCATTCATAATCAAACGCTGGATCTTGATATCTGGAAATAAGAATTCATGTAAAAAGTTGAACAATCAAGTTATGCTTTCCATCTTGCTAATCCGTTAAATATGTATCTCTGATAAAAAATATGTTTACTAAATATAAAATAAAGACAGTGGCAATTAAAGCTATGCATTTGGTTTGACTTATGAAAGCTGCCAAAATCCATTCTCAGACTAATTTATTATACTATTATATTCATATTCTATTTTACAACTACATTGTATACAGTGTACCACAGTTGTTGGGATTTACCCTTAAGATAGCAGTGAGCTCACAAATGCAATCTAGTGTGTAGGTTCTTGTCATGCTTATTTACTAATCAATGCAATCTAGTGTGTAGGTTCTTGTCATGCTTATTTACACATCAATGCAATCTAGTGTGTAGGTTCTTGTCATGCTTATTTACACATCAATGCAATCTAGTGTGTAGGTTCTTGTCATGCTTAATCACTAATCCAGATAGGCAGATAGTACTTGAAACTTTGCTGATGAAAGGGCCCGAAATGCGCTGACTTGAATCCCTTTGATCTGCCATTCTTCATCAGTTATCCATTAATGGTGCAGCATCATCATCATCGGCGGTTTTTCCCTTACACTTATCAAGGTACTTGTCTCCATAGCTGGCCTGCACCTCAGGGCTGAGCTGGTCCCACAGACGATGCAGCTCCTTCTCTATGGGATCAAGGCTTGTCACGGCTGTCTTGAAGAACCCCGGCTCGATGATGCAAACATTGACTCCAAAGTAGTGTATGTCCCTCCTAACAGACAGAAGAACAGAGCAGATAATGAAGGAGAGTAGTGCAGTAGACACACACCTTGTGGTGTCGCACTGCCTTTTATGATGGAGGGCCGACCTGAGGCAGTCGGAGAAGGCCTCCACGGCAAACTTAGAGATGCAGTATCCACCGCCGTTGGCAGCGACCCGACCCAGGACCGACGCTATGTTCACGATCCTGCCCCGGGCCCGCTTGACAAGCGGCAGGAACGTCACAGTCATGGCTATCACTCCATTCAAATTGACGTTCAGCGTTTTGTGGAAGTCCTCCACTTTCATCCACTCTGAGGGACCCATTGGTAGAGAGTACCCTGCATTGTTTACAATGCCCCATAGACCTGGAATAAGAGTGAGAAAACAAAATGTATTGCAAGCAGTCTTCAAAACATGATCACCTCAAAAGCTAAATACAAATCATACAAAACTATTCTATATATGCCTAACCTTATCTAAAAGATAATATATATATTTATTTATTTATATGGTATAAATGATTTATTATTTATTACAAATAAAGTTTTCAGAAATCATATCCCACCCTTATCGCCAACCTCCTTTTTGGTCCACTCCATCGCTTTCTGAATGCTGTCCTGACAGGTCACATTTAGTAGGACCGTTTTAAGGTGAGGTCCTGACACCCTCTTCAGGTCATCGGCACCCTTTTCCGTCAGACAGGCCGCCAGCACGCGAAAACCCTTACCGTCTAGCTTGCGGCACAGTAGGTTCCCAAACCCAGAGTCGCAGCCCGTCACGAAGACATACTTTTCAGTGACGTTTTCAATCTCCAGCTTGTCTCGGTAGAGCCAGCCCACGATCCATAGCACCACAAAGGTTGCCGAGACGTACAGCAGTGCATTCTCCCTGAATGAACGTGACTATTTAAAATTTTTACTTAAACTGACCTTGATAGCCATTGCAATTATAAAGAATCATTTGCATCTTAACATCGTTAAACAACATTTATTCACAGAGGATATAAAATAATCTTACCCTAGAAGGCCATAGAGATACTCTGTAACCATATTGCATGAAAATATATTATTTTGCGATGACCTGAAGAAGATGTTGGTTGCTGTGAAGATAATTAAAAAATATATATAAGTAGGTATAATATCAGTATAAGAATAGCATTACCATAATTATGATGACTAGTAAACATGTACAAACCTCTCCTTATAAAGCACTATAGATTTGTTGGGAGACTATGTTTCTTTAATGACTGATTGCCAAATTTTTAACCCAACAACGTTCTTAGCACATGAGAAATCTTTGTATAATGCTCTTATGGAACAAAGAGAAGCATGGTGAAATAATAGCTCTCTCACCAGAGTGAGACCTATTGTAGTGCTGCACACATTTAATTCTACATAAGCTTCTGTCTACTCAAAACCAGATTATTAGGATTCTATATAGCTAATTAGTGTGAATAGCACAAGTAGATGTTTAGATAACCCATCATCCATCTACAAGCCATGCAGTTAAATTATGAATTGTACACGTCCAAATGTGTCAGATATATTTATTGTAATTTAATTTTATTGTAATTTAATATATTTATTATTTATCAGATATATTTATTGGCATAACCATGATTCATCTTCTAAATAAATAATATTTAAGCAAAAAATAGCATTACGTTTACAATTCATTATTATTATTCCTCTTCAACCAGAAACAAATATATAACATTGGATCTAAGAGTACAAATATCTACTCTAGTATTTACAAAAATATATATTTATAGTGGGCTAATAATTCTTTATTCTCTTGGCTGCAGGTTGTTGGGTTTCGGTTAGCTAGTAAATTAAAGTAAAAAGAGAGACCTCTGCTTGTACACCTCAGTACTGTTGACCAAAGTCCTGTCTGGCTCTTCTATGTAAATACCTTTAGAAACATGTTTACAACTTTGTATCTTTGTTATTGGAAAATTGAACAAACTCATTTAAATGCCTTACCTTTTCCAGTTCTCTACGGGTCTACGGGCTTCCCTTGCGCTTCACGTTCCCTCTTGGACTTCTCTCTGATCCAAGGGAAAGTTGGTCCGGGTAAAGGTTTTATCCACACAAGGTTTATCCCCCAAGACAAGCCTGAAAGCCTGCAACTCGTAATCCCCAATCCGTAAGCATTTGGTTTGTTTGTGATCGTGTGTGTTCAAATATGTGTATGCCCTCTTAGTGAAAAAAATTAGGGAATCACAGAATACAATGTACCCAACATTGTGTGTTCACCAAGTTATTTTGGGCTCTTTTGCAAAAAATAATGTCAAGCAGCAGGTTTTCGTAATAATGATATAATAGACCTCAGGAAACATAGATCACACCATTTGTGAAGGTTGGTGTCCTTAACATTTGTTCATATCATCTGGTGATGTCAAAGTCCAATGAACATGTGACCTGTAAGAAAGTGCTCTTGATAGTGCTATTGGTTAGTTCAGTCAATTTTGGGGTTGCTATAAATGAATGTCAATGGAAATAGCTTAACAAGTTAAGTGTTGTCAAAGTTTAAGTGAATTGTTGTATTAATAATATTCCCCTTTTTATAGTCAGATGAGCATATATTTCTCTGCAGCAGAAAGGGACTATATTATTAAAGCCATATACAAGTATGGTATCTACTGACTGACTTCTTGACATGTAACATGCAGAAATACAGAACAAATGAAGTGTGTTTGCCATGTGCCCGGTGTGGCATAACTTTCTTCCTCAACCACAGGCATTCCACTGATGGATTAATTAAGCTTTTCCATGTTTAAATATAGAATCTAGAATATATAAGCACAGACCAATTAACTTTTTCAGTGCGTGTTTATTAAGATGTTACATCAGCTAGATGTGAAATATTTTGAACAAACATTGGCTAAAGAAAAAAAAAAGTTAAAACAGAACAGAGGGATTAAAAACGTAAAAGCCTACCTCAGGGCACGTAATGATAGAGCTACCATGGTAAAGAACACAGAGGTAATCTTGTTCATGGCCTCTTAAAGCTATTACATGTCAATAAATCCAATTTCCCGCAGCTCACCATTTGAATAAAATTTTCTCAGACACAGTTGACAGTTGCTCTCCGTTTTACGTGAACATCAACTTGTGTATTTCGTTCGACAAACACAGCTACTGCAGACAAACTGAACACAGCTGTGTTGTTGCTTTAGTTATTGATCGGCAGTCAAAGGAACAAGGGAACATGATTTGTTAGTACCAAACAGTAAATACATTGAAAATAAACATTGCAGCCTTGCAATTTATTAATAAATACATGACATTTCTTCGGTAATTCCTTGAACACCACAGTATTCAGAACAATTCAAGCTGTGCTCAACAGAAAGCATCAAGCGTCTTGAAGTCATCGGTGTTAAAACGAGGGCTGGTCTCCTGGTTTCCATATTTCTGATATGCCTCTTGTTGCAGAGCAGCTGGGGTTTCAGCTGTGAAGCTGGCAGTTCATGACATGTCCGTCCTCCTAATGCTTAGGATGAGGCAGACTGAAGCTGACCTTTGTGGACATACTCCAATGCGGTGGCTATTGTCCTCATGTCCATCTCAATGCTCCGAGCCCAGTTTTCCACATCTCCAATTTCCTAGCAAAGAATGGACATTTGTATTTTGGTTTTGTATTTGGCGACAACTTTCTGTGGTCTAAAGGGCTGATTTCAACAGTACGTTGACATGCCACATTTCAACTCAATAGAAGTGGACTTTGGTGCTATTCGGACTGGTTGCCATAACATAATTAAATCTACTCTCAATTGGGGACAGCCAGTCCATTGGTGGTTGTGTGTAGCTAGGATAAGACATCCCACATTATACTATGTGAGTGACATGGTTTATCACAAAGCAGAAACATAGAACCTGGTGTTCACATTCGTCTTAGGTGATCAGATCTGATATAATGCTTTTAAACCAATATGTTTTTGATGTCTTTCAGCATTCGGTGCATATTGAGCAGTGTTAATTAAATCAGTCTTCAGAGATGGATACATGGTGCCAGCTCATAAGGTGGGATTAATCTAAAGCAATCAAGGCTATCTCAAGTTTTGATGAATATATTGACCACAAGGGGTAGCAATGAGTCGATTTAAAGATGCAGCTGTAAGCTGCATGCCAGACAAATATGTTTATTAGTTATTTTACATATAAATAGGTTATACACCACTTCCTCTACAGGATAATATATTTTGTGGCTGATGACAGCTTGACAACACTGGACATCTTAATCTATAAAGTCACCCGTGCCTACAGAACACAGCATACCTTTAGGGCTTGATTGAAGCCCTCCACCATGCTGATCCACTGGGCGGTCTGCTTGGAAAACTGACTGGCTTGCACCTGGAGAGTCTTCACCTCATGGTCCAACTTGCGCTGGTTAACGTATGCCTGGGCTACCCTAAAAACAAGGCACACATCAGTGGTGCACTGTGACCTTAACCCTTGGTACATAAGGTATACCATCATGATATGGTGATATAACACAATGGTAGACTTTCACTAAAGGTCCACTGTGTACAATTTAGTAGCATCTAGCATCTTTAGTAGCAACACACAGTTCTCTTATTGCATCCATAGTGGTAAACTACATTCATATTCATCTGTTATATGTATTGATCATTCATCTCGATAGCAGTTGGTGCTACACAACCCAATGCTAACTTGCACTGCGGTACGTGAATATAGGTTGCTTTTGATAAGATGACGTTGTGCAGTTGTATCACAACAGTTTAGTTTTGGATACAAACATTGCTCATTACTAAGCTCCTACACAACGACGGTACTAGAAAAGTATCACAAATGGATCGTAGCCATTTGGATAACACGCCACCCCCTCCTTTCTGGAACTCTGAGCCCAAAACACACTTTTATGATAGAATTACAAACGCGTATTCTAGAGCCATTTGTTGTTCTTCTGCATGGTCAAAAGCAACACAGACTACTGAATATGATACTATAAGTCTTTAAATCATTGTGATCTCTGTGACCAATTCTTTTTTTTAAGTTGATTATCCCTTGTCATGCCGCCCAGGTTATGCCACAGGTTTCATCAAGTCACATCGTACCCAACGTTAAGGTGGTCCACCAAAGCTTCTGTTAGACAGGTAGCCGCAGCAATGGCTTCGCGTCTTCTTCTCTCTGTGAATCACAATGCATTTTATTTGCAGACGTTGCCACATTGTACATCACCCATGCGATCAGTCAATAATCTATATTTCGCTGTAGATAGGCTAAACTGATGTGGACTACCCATAACAATGTTTTTAGCATAAGCTAGCAATATTGCTATCCATTTCGATTTTCTGAAACTCACCTTGGAGCTCTTTGCGCTCGTTTTGCTTCGCCTGGTGCTCCTTTAATAAACGGGACAGCATTGTGTTAGCGGTAACAATTATGATGTATTATTCGTGTTTTCATTTATTTTAATATGGCAGACATGTATCTAAAGCCGTAGCACAACAATGGAGCTGCTATCACGAGACTACAGATAGCCTTCTCGTCAGTCAATCACGTGCATTATCATGGGGTAATTACAAGCCATACATCCGTGGTACATCCATAGATGCTCTGATATATCGTAGTGTGTTATATATCTATATTAAGTTTATAGCATATATCGACGAATATAATATAATGCCTTTATGCACCGCATATGTAACGTTACAGATGGCAACATTCAACAAAGGCCCAGAGTATCATAATATGCCCTGTAGAACTGGAAATACACAATATTGCCTATTTTGTTTTCTTTATCAGTTCTCTATCAAATGTATATAACGTTAACGTTATTCAGAGCAGATCATAATCATAATTGTACACTCAGCCTGCCTACCGTGCAACTTGTTTACATTCAACTATTTATAGATAGCAAAATATTGACTATTATTTAATACACGTTACTCCAAAATGTTAATGATCCAATATTGTATAAAATTTGATGTTGTTATTTTACATTTATGTTGAAGACTTTAATTTTGAAGAGCAGATACATCGTGGTACCGGAAGCTGGTGGGCTGACAAGCTGCTGGCAGCAACCTGTCAACAATTTTTGTGTGTAGCGAAAATAAGTGTTGGTCGGCGTGTTGGTGGCACTGGAGGACTTCTTTATAACGGTCAGTCCCCAGGTACACGTAGAATCGTTTGTGTTTCAAGTTACTAATAATTGGGTGATGTGTCAATGCTAAAGATTTTAAAGGACGACTAGGTTGAAGCCTCGGTGTGGCGTTAGCTTTAAAGTAATGCAGTTAGCTTAAATGGTAAGCTAGCCGAATCCTTCATTTGGATTCGGTGGTTGTAAACTAAGTTTGCAATAGCGGTCTATATATTTAATTGTATAGATTGTCACATGACTTGTGAGAAGTAATTGTAAATTAAAAACGAAAGATTGCCAACTTTAGCTTCTTATCCTAATCGTCCACGATTACGCCACCTCGGTTGTTGTCATAGTATATAATGTAGTAACATAATGTCAATGAGCAGCGCATCATTTTCCATTCATCGTGGGTATAAAATGATTTGAAGTCAGCGTGTGTCTTATTTTACATAAGGCCGACTGGATTCGATGTTTAGTTTCATACTGCCTCAATCCGCTGAAGCAAGTGTGATATCTGTGATATCTCTGTTATGAATGTACTGGGTGATATGCTCTATTGTCCTTATAATTCAACTCAGACTTATCTTATCAAATATATGCTTTATAATATCATGTATAATAACGAATCTATACCAACTATTGCTTGACGCTCATTTTTTAGACGTACATTTGTCCTTTAGAGGGCCGTGTGATTAAGCCTAAATACGTTTTTATTTGATTTGATTCCTAAGCTCATCACATTATGTTGCAAGTCGTAGTTATTAATGTTATCTTCATGTTCCAATAAAGCCCCCTTTGTACTTGGTACTAGTAATTGTGCAGGTTAAATGCCATGTCGATCTGTCTATTGAATGTTGGCCTGTAAGGTGCTTTGAGAATCATGAAAGAGCTATATGAAAACACTTGACTGCTTACCGCTCCATTTAGATCTGTGCTACAATTCTAGTGAAGTGCAGCTTAATCCTTTAAGTGGGTTACCTGTACAGGGTGTCAGTATGTTTACGTGTGATGTCACTCATCGTGTTTGTTAAAGGTCCTTTCTGTGTATGAAGGCTGCAGTGTAATGGCACGACCATGAAGGCTCAGTTACAAGTTACAGGTGAGTTGGCAATTCAGTTTGTCCATCTATTTACAGTTGATTGCAATCATGTTAAATATAGTTTATAAGCAAACTTGCTTATAAACATTAACTTAATGTTTACTCTTTTGCTCATTTAGTGCTGTCAGCCAAGCTGAAGGAAAACAAAAAGAACTGGTTTGGTCCAAGCCCATATGTTGAGGTTGCTGTGGACGGACAGTCAAAGAAGACAGAGAAGTGTAACAACACACACAGTCCAAAATGGAAGCAAGCACTCACAGTGTAAGTATGCTACAGTACATAGACGGCACCTTATCACTCAAACCCATGTTAATGCCAAATTACTACAACTTATCACAATATATTAACACTACTGCATTGGTTGAATGTACAATGCAACATGCATTGGCAGAGAATTTCAGAGGATTGTTGGCGGAAGTGGTTTTGGTCCCTGCAGGAAGTAGTAAAACAAACAATGCTGTGAACTGGGAGCTCTATTCCACACTTGTTTTTGCTCGAGTGCTTCTATTGAATTGGCATCTTTTGAGATGTTGTTTTTGAGAGAACTTTTTTGTGTCATAGTATTGATGTATGCAGTGAATTTAAAGCTGATGGGCACCCTCGTCAATGATGAACTGTTATTTAACACACTTTAATTTGTCTTTTTATTCCTCAGCATCGTTACCCCATTCAGCAAGTTGATCTTCCGGGTTTGGAGCCATCAGACTCTCAAGGCCGACATGTTGTTGGGAATAGCCACTCTGGAGATAAGCAAGGCTCTCAAGGCTAACGACCTGAAATGTAAGGGTCTTTTTTACTCCGGTCTTTTCATAACATGCTGTTTTAATATGTTGTGCTAAGGTTTTTGCAATCTGCACCTACCACAGGTTTGAAGTGACCAAAAAATGAAAGATTAGCTCTCTTAGGTAACCTATAATTGCATAACTTCAATAGCACGATATACACCAAAAGAATATTCATCAATGTAGGTGATATTCATATATTTGCGTCCAGAAATGTATTAGTGCTTGCTTCTGGTATGCGGCTGTATTACGTAATTATGACACATGCCTGCACTGGCGTTAAACTAGTAGAATTTGGTATATGTCCAATTACATTGCTCTATTGTCAACAGTAACTCATAGCATGTGATTGACAGCTGGCTTTAGTTTTCTGAAGGATTCAAATATCAAGGCGAAGATCTACCCTAGCCATCAAAACTCTTCAAAATTGAGAAAAGCTGTGTCCTGCACCGGCCTCCGGTTTTATGCAGAAGCCCCACACAAAAGATGTTCGACAAATGCCTTCTGACTTTTGTTGTTTAGGGCCTTTTTAAAGCTTTCATTTAGCAATAGTTATATTTCATCAGCAGATTTAGATTTTCCACCACAGCTAAATTCACTATAGGTTTTGGTTTGACCATAATAATCTCATTATTTCAATGATGTTGTGAAAAGTCTGCTGACATTTGGAACTGAATGCCAAGCAGCTGTTTCCCACACCTATAAATCCCATGAATATTTATGCCAAACCTGCAATTCATTGAAATATTGTCTGTTCTTAATTTTGTTTCTGGGTGTGTTGTGATAAGATGTAGGCTACCCCCTAATCCGATACATCCGCTGATGCTGAATCAGTTTTATTTGCTTTAGAGTATAGAATGTTTGTTTTGGGGTTATTGCAAAATGACTGACCCGTGCTAATGCATGTGTACATGGGTTTGTAAAAGATAAATGCAGCTTTATTTTTTATATTACTGATACAGCCAATGTAGGCCCAACATCAATACTTCTAGCAATATTCAAGTATCTATGTCGATGTATCTCTAATGTCATCTTTTTCAGCGTTGCATCAGTTTCCACTGCAGAACCGGCTTCATGTAGCTTATAAACAACTATAGCTTTTCTTTAAGACAATTCTACCATTACAAAGACTCTTCATAAGACTCTTCCTGGGAAAACATGTGCTAAACTCATGACATAGGAATGTGCTCCATGTTCTCC
>OOFG01050024.1:0-10141 GCA_900323295.1 Molva molva
ACACACACCATACACACCATACACACACCAAACACACAGCAAACACACACCAAACACACACCAAACACACACCATACACACACCAAACACACACCATACACACACCAAACACACACCAAACACACACCATACACACACCAAACACACACCATACACACCATACACACACCAAACACACACCATACACACACCAAACACACACCAAACACACACCATACACACACCAAACACACACCATACACACCATACACACACCAAACACACAGCAAACACACACCAAACACACACCAAACAAACACCACCAACCACAATGAATGTCAAGTAGGTAGTGCAGACATTTTTCCTTCAATAACAATTTTCTATTGGATGTTGGATTCGATGAACAGTACTACTGGTGATTATAATCCGCGACTCAGAGAGATAGAACGTCCTGAGGAGGTACACATCCTTTATTTGATTCCATGTTTTGATTGCTCTGTGCACCACTGGCACTCAAACACACATTGGTTGTGTGCGTGCCTTCCCCATAGAGAATAAGAACTTCAAATGTCACATCCGTGTCTCCAGGCAACTGGGCTCAATAATTTTCAGTGAGTGAGCCATTTTAGTTAGGGGAGTTAAAGAGCGATGCTTTATGGCTGAACTGGCTAAACCCTTCAGAGTACAGCTCAGTACTGTACCGAGAAGTTTGAAAGGTTCATCATTTATCAGCTTTCAAAATGAAATTATTTCAATTTCATTCAAGTATTTCATCTATTTGCCATCTTCTATTTTGATTTAGTAATATTTCTTCAAAGTAGCTGATGATGTCGTGTATAACTAATCAGAATAATCGAGAGACCCCATAAAGGTTGAAATATTCCTCTTTCAGGATAGCTGTAACAAACCTTGTTTCATTATCGAAGGATTATATCCTAGACAGACCTTGATGGTCTGGTAGTTTGGGAATATTTCCTAAACCACGCAAGCACACACACACAAAAACACACACACCACACGCACACACAAACACACCACACACACACACAAACAAACACACACACACACACACACACACACTTGTTAAGGTCTGCAGGTAGGAGCAGGATCCAAAACTCCCCACATTGGGTCTGGGCAGAGGAAACAAGAAAGTCTTAAATACTCTCAGGAAAGGGGAATACATTCCTAATGAACCCAGCGGACATCATTGACACTAACAGGAAGAGTAGGGAGATGGGTTTATAACGTGTCTCGCCTCAAAGGGCTTCTGCCCATACTACTGCAACGCTGGACATTGATACTGAATAGAGGCTCTTAGCGTTTCTACTCATGGCTCATCTCATGTGCATGCCAAGGCCACTGCAGCACTCCACCAACGTCCATCACGGCACAATTATACATGTTATCATTTTCACAAATATCAACTTTGATCCCGCCTGCACACAGCAACTCAACTTTCATGTCATCCACTTTCATCAAGTTTTCACAAAGGTTGTAGTGTGTGTACACAGTTGCGATTCTAGAGTCTCCTGGGGCCCTAGACAAAAAACCAACCAGTGTTCATCACCATTATGTTATAAATAATGTGACACAGACGAAAAATGTACGGAATCTAAACGTTTTTTTTATTTCAAATGTTCACATTTGCCCGCCTGCCATGCCAACCTCCTAACCCGAACCCTTCATTAAACCTCTTTTGTTTGGAACTTATCCAGTGTCTGTGTCTTTTGCTTATCATCTACAAATACCACTTACGGGCCTTGGCTAGTGCAAATGATGCCACTATGTCCTCCAGATCCAAAGACCTTCGCATGTTACACTCTACTAAAATAAGAGTCAGTCCTGAAAGTCTCTCCTGGCACATGGTTGACCTGAGATAGGTTTCGATGAGCTTTAAAGCTGAGAAGCTTCTCTCTCCAGAGGCAACAGTGACCGGAAGAGTTAATAGCAGACAAAAGGCAATGCTGAGGTATCTGTAGAGATCCAGAAGTTGTTCCTTGTAAATGTAATTAAGCATCTCTCTTGGGAAGGAAGATAGATGATCAGGAAAGGCACGGACAGCAGCCCTGACCTCCAGAACCAAGTCTCCAGTTTCTTACAGCTGTCTGCAAGTTTTCCACTCTGAATAGTCTTTGACATATTTTCTTTTTACAACAGAAAACCAGAAAGGACAAACATCTTGCAGTTTTGAAAATCTGTCATTCAAGCTGTTGAAGGCTGTGTCCGCTAGGGGCAGGAAAAACTCTCTGCCCTCATACAGGAACTGCCAGGTTGTTTTCCTTCGTCTTTTTTCAGGAAATGTCCTGTCAATCTCTAGGTTTTCTGCTATCTCTCTAGCATCAGTTTGAGAGCCAGCATGTCCACTTTCCCTGAAATTGTCCAGATATACTTTCACTGCGCTTGTTTCTCTTTTAAGTGTTTCAAGAGAAACACTGGGGCTCTGCAGAATCTTGCTGACGTGGTTGATCTGATACAATATGTTGTACCAGATTACAGTGCACAGTACAAAACTCCATGTCATGAGTTCCCCCTTTATGCTGGTTGCTGTGGACATTGTCTCCGAGTCCTTCTTCTGCACTGAGAGGGTTTGGAGAGCAGACAATGCTTGTATGATCTCTGGCAGGTAGTAACGCACCACTTTCACACTGTCAATCCTGGCCTCCCATCTGGTAACTGACAAAGACTTTACTGTTAAGTGCTTAACATGTTCCTGAACTGCCCAGCGCTGCACAGAGGAGCTAAAAGAGTGTACAATTTCTGGAGAACACCAAAGAAGGAGAACCAGATTAAGAGTGTGACTGCTGCCAGGGACACACAGTGCCTTCTCATTCAGTTGCAATATTCTTTCTTGAACCCCTTGTCTATGTCCCATCATGTTGCTCCCATTAGCGTAGGATTGTCCACAGCAGTCTGCAATGTTCAAGTTGAGCTTGTCCAACTTCTCCAGAAGTGTGTCACACAGATCTTTTCCAGTGGTGTCTTGAACATCAACAAATCCTACAAAATGTTCAGATAGATGCACCAACTGTTGGCTCGCAGTTCACCACTCTCAAGACAACAGAAAGTGGTTCAGTGTGGCTAATGTCGGGAGTACAGTCCATTATGACGGAAAAGTACTACACATGTACTAAGTACACCTTTCTGAATATCTCGTAAATTATTTGGTCTCCAAGTAGTGCTATGATTTCATTTTGAATTTGACTGCTGAGGTAGTGCACCTTTCTTTCTTTGTTTTGAATCCTCCTCAAATGATTCAAATTATGCCATCAATTCTACCTGTGAAAGAAAACTGCCATTATGTGGGTCATATAAGACATTTATATGCCCTCTCAAAGCGTGGTTCCTTTCAGCTAGGTGACCAATTATGGCAATGACTCTGTATATTACACCTCTCCAGTGCTGCACCTCAAGGTGCATCAAATCCTGGTTGATCTGATCAATGGCTGTCTTAGTTCTGAGCCTCTTCTGAAGTTCATGCCAACTCGTCATATTGGTAATGTGTGTCTTTGAATACTCATGTTCCTTTAAATGGCTAGCTACTAGCTAAATCCCCCTTTGGTAAGTGCATTGTCCAGTTTTCCAAAAAGTTTGCACGCAAACCAGAAGACTGAGTCTGTGCTAACTGAGTACAGAAGCCATGTTCACCGTATCTTCTCCCCATATCTCATGACCATTTTGTAGTTTTCCTTTGTGAATCTGTGTTCTTAGAATTCTGGGGGAAGCTCTATCTCTGACCTGTATAGGTCCTCTTGTTACTACTGCACACTGTTCAGTATGGCCTAGGACACTTGGTCATTGTGCAGGGTCTTCTGAGGTGGTCAGACATCTTGTAGTGGTGGTGATAGGGCTGATTGAGGTAGGGGGTGACGTGTCCTACAGGGTCTTCTGAGGTGGTCAGACATCTTGTAGTGGTGGTGATAGGGCTGATTGAGGTAGGCGTTGCAGTCTCGCTGGAGGTGGACGTTGACGGAACTGATATGACAAAAAAAACATGATTCTTTTTTGTCTTGAGAGGGCATGGCATATGTTATTAATTAAAGCTATTATCTAGCTGTTTTTTCCCTTCCAAATCTATCCATTACATTTTGTGCCTTCAACAATGGCAACTACCGGTGACACGAAAGGTCTACTCTAGGAATGGCAGGGACAACGTTATTTTGGTAACATTGCGAGATGAATGGTTATGAAGATGAAATACTGTACTAGCGTAATATTTGCTTTGTTTCACCCTGCTAGCTAGAAAGTGAGTGGACTCGGATACGCAGAGCTGGTCCAACAGTTAACCGTTAACTAACAAAAAAACGTGAATGAATAAACACCATTAGTCTCACTCTAGCATTCAGGTATTTACTGTTGTATTTAATCATCATTATCTGCTCCGCTTACCACTGCCTTGCTTTCTTTCTTTCTCATCATTTTTTCTCTTTCTTCAGTCACTTCCAGATGGATAACTCCTCTTCATTTTCCTTCATTGACTTGCAATTCAAACTTCAATAATGTTATGGGACTCAATCATGCAGATTCGAAGGGGATGACATGGGGTGCATTAGGGAGGTTTCCTACTGAGATGCAAATCGTCCATTGGTAGTTTAAGGGGGAGGGGGTTGCGGTCGCTGCGGATGCCACATTTTAAGACATTGCTGTGGAGTAAAATACGTCAGCCCTCGGGGGCCCCACAACGGCCTGGGGGCCCCAAGCAGTTGCCTGCGTTGCCCGTTCACATACAGCGTCTGTGTGTACGAGAGGACGATGCAGTCTGATCACTCAGACCCTCTGACAGACCTCATCTTCTAACCATAGGAAAGGTGATTTGTTTCACATCCACTGAAACAGAAGCCTTGCTGGAGAACGCCACGCTAAAAGTGGCCCTTAATGCTCAGCTGGAGACGCCACGCTAAAAGTGGCCCTTAATGCTCAGCTGGAGACGCCACGCTAAAAGTGGCCCTTAATGCTCAGCTGGAGACGCCACGCTAAAAGTGGCCCTTAATGCTCAGCTGGAGAACGCCACGCTAAAAGTGGCCCTTAATGCTCAGCTGGAGACGCCACGCTAAAAGTGGCCCTTAATGCTCAGCTGGAGACGCCACGCTAAAAGTGGCCCTTAATGCTCAGCTGGAGAACGCCACGCTAAAAGTGGCCCTTAATGCTCCGCTGAAGACGCAACGCGTTGACGCTGAAGAGATGCTGAGTCCACGAGCCCAGCTCAGGGTCCCATGAGGATTGACCCCTTCTTGTTGTTTGGTCTCAGCAGTTAAGAACACTAGGTGACACTTATTAGGTTTGGAAATAAATACACACACATGCCCCTGGTTGGGATATAACATCCACACACACACACACCTCTGATCGGCTTAAAAAAATACTCTTTTCATACAGTCTTATAATCCTTCGTATTGTCATTTGGGTGTTTATGTCATGTTGGTTCACAGTTTTTCCTTGGGCATCAATGGCATATTAGCCTTTCTTTATAGATATGTAATCTATGTCTATATATAAGTCAAAAGTTATTTTCGCCAGTCTAAAGATGATTTTCTGTGAATCCTGATAGACAATAAATAAATAATAAATAATAAAGAAATCGGAATCAGAAGTTTATCAATATAAACTAAATCTTTGTTTGTATCCCTTTATTACCTCAATAAGGAGTCTGCCAGTGCAGGCTGTCAATCATTGTTCCGAGTGGGAAGGGCCAGACAGAGAGAGCTTATCCCATTGGTCCATGCATGTTAATCACCCTGTTGAGCATTGCACTCTATGCTTAGGCTAAAGTATGTTAAACAACATGTTTAATGTTGTCAGAACTGTGGACCAACAAAACATTGCACCAAGTCTACCAAGCACTAGTCATGTGATATCCACGCAGGGTGGATATCACACACACACACACACACACACACACACACACACACACAATGTCTCTCCTCTCTCTCGCTCTATCTAAGCCAACTGCTTGTAAAGCTTGTTTGTTAAAAGCATAATGGATAATCGAAAAACGCCAATACAAATATTGTAAAACAAACTTCATGGTAAACAAACATCATCTTTTTTTCCTGGCAAATCAATTCCTGAAGGCTAAAAATCCTGTCCTGTCCTCCTAGTAGTTTCGTAGTAATACATAACCCAGTGTCACAAATGGCATCTCATCATGAACTTGGCCAGCAATGCTGAAATATGAGAACATTAAAGGCATAATATGTAATTGTCTGCCTCTAGGGGGCTCTCAATCAAAACAATAACAAAAGTCTCAGTTTGATGACGTCGTGTAGTAGCGTGGGCTCATGGGAGTCGTTGTCTTGCCACCATTTCCGGTGGGAATCGATCTGACGCGACTCAGCAGCGATCATGTTCACGGACGAGGTAATGTATGAAAGTTGTATTCACGTTACGTTTAATAACGTAGTATAATTTCATTGTAATGAAATAGCCGCAACTAACGTCAGTCAAAGTAGTGTTAACCTGCTAAGTTTTGATGAGTCGATTACGCAAACGCTGTAGATAACGTTATATAGAATACAATCGTGGGGGAACGGTAACATCGCCCAGCGCTGTTATCCGTGGTCTAAACAATCATACTAGAGGAAGAGGGACGGCATCAGCAGGCAGCACGGCAGGAGTGAGCAGGATAGTGAGCAGGATAGTGTGCAGGATACATGACCAATACCCAGACCCAAATGGCAGCACACTGGGTTCCTTTCAGCACTGGTATAATTACTGTTAGCAACATCACTCCTGTTATCTTATTTAGAAATATCCTCCTTTTTATAGAAGTGAATGGTTAATTATTTTTTGGTACATTTTATAATTATTGTTAATATATATATTATATGGTTCCATACTGCCTTCTTTATAAAGCATTGGCTTATTCAAATAATAGTAATAGAGTATGAGTGATTAAATACAGAAGCAATGTTTTTTGCTTCTGACAAAATACATTTATTTATATTTATAGAAAAAATGTATATTGTTTTCAAGTAAAAATGTTGCTTTGCAATGAATGTATTTACATTAAAGGATTTAAATGAAAAATGAAATAATATATAAAGTGCAGCTCGTTCAGTTGACCGTTGATTTTGGAACATGGGTTGGAGGAACGAGATTGTAGTTTACGTTCAGCTTGTCTCTTGTCGTGTAGAGCCGGCCCCTGTGAGGTCAAAGACATTGCATTCAGATGAGTAGGAATAACCGAATTTACCACTTAAGAAACCACTATTCAATCAGACAGAACAGTAGCATATTAAAGTTCTGCTATTACAGTCTGCTGATAGATATATAGTCCTCATCAAAACTAATATCTTCACCTTCTGTTGGATGCTAAAGGCCTTTAGTGTCGCATTACTGTTGTTGCTATTATTACTGTTATTACTGTACTATTATTCCGATAACTTGAGCCAAATGGTGCTTACCTGTCTAGTAGAACAAATGCTGTGAGATTGGTGTCTCTCTGTAGTCCTAGCTCCTCGCGAAGCTCTCCATCTTGGGAATGCCGCACCAATGTTTACTCTCGTATCTCTCCTCTTGTCAGATAATCTTCTTGGGCTGTTTGATTCACCCGCACGTTTGCACTTTACATGGACAGCTTTGGCAACAGAAGTCGCGGAAAACTGGACTGAATAATCGTGTTCCATCACGAGTGAGCAATAAAACTAGATGGAAAAAACAATAGAGTAGATAGCTATCTAGTTCGCCGACTTCCTTCCTCCCTCTCTGTGTTTCCCGTATTTCCTGGATGTTAGGGGTAAAGGGCAGAATAACACTCTGCAAAATTGCCCGGGACGTTACCATGTATAAAGAACGGATTCTTCTGAGTTGAGAAATGGTTGGAAACATTTGGGATAATGTTAGTACACAAGAAAAGAAAATATATAACATAGGTCTAATCGTTTTCAGATATGTCAATGCCGAAATCGTACATATTATGCCTTAAAGGAATTTTCCTGCATTCCACTCGCCATTTCAGAAGCTTGCTTGTTTGTCAGATGAACCGCAGAATCCCTTCTTCATACATGTCAACACCTGAAGATGAAATCCCATTATGTTTAGTCACTTAAATAAAAGGAATGTGATGGGAAGTGTGTGAGTGTGTGTGTGTGTGTGTGAGTGCGTAAAGGAGAGAAGGAGAAAGAGATGGAGATGGAGATGCACTGTTGACATCACTTAGCCAAGCCAGTCCTTCTGAAGACAAGGTAGTTATGGCGTCTGTTCTCAGCCCATTTTAGAACGCTACAGCTCTGGAGATTAGTCTGCTGCATTTACTTCATGGACAATTACTGCACCCTCCATTTCAAAGGCTTCCTGGGGTTTAAGGCTCTGGGCAGACAAAAACAAAAAGATGAAAGGTAAAAAGGAAGCAGTAATAATAATAATAATAATGAAGAGAGAGGAGATATAGGAGAGAGAGGGGAGGACAGGAGAGGACAGTAGAGGAGAGGAGGAGAGAGAGGAGAGGAAAGGAGATATAGGAGAGGAAGAGAGTAGGGGGCAAGGAGAGGGTGGAGAGGAGAGAAGAGATGGGGGAGAGAGAGGAGAAGTAGAGGAGAGGAGACGAGTGGAAAAGGAAAGAGCATAAGAGAAGATGAAGGAGAGAAGAATAAGAGATCAAAGGGGAAAATCTCTTCTTACATCTCAAGTATAAAGTGTATCCAGATAGTATCAATCTGGATTGTCACTGATCAATGAAACTGATTCATAGACCTGCACACTTCAAAACACACGTTCCGGTTGTCATGCCCAATACTTCCCATTGCTCCTCCGCACCCATGTGTCCTCTGTGAAGACCATGATGACCATGAGGATGATGCTCACCACACCCATGTGTCCTCTGTGAAGACCATGATGACCTTGAGGATGATGCTCACCACACCCATGTGTCCTCTGTGAAGACCATGATGACCATGAGGATGATGCTCACCACACCCATGTGTCCTCTGTGAAGACCATGATGACCATGAGGATGATGCTCACCACACCCATGTGTCCTCTGTGAAGACCATGATGACCATGAGGATGATGCTCACCACACCCATGTGTCCTCTGTGAAGACCATGATGACCTTGAGGATGATGCTCACCACACCCATGTGTCCTCTGTGAAGACCATGATGACCTTGAGGATGATGCTCACCACACCCATGTCCTCTGTGAAGACAATGATGACCATGAGGATGATGCTCACCACACCTGTTCATTTTGGTGTGTTTCACGCCGGAACACATGCGCCTGGCAAACCAAACGCTGATGACGTCAATTCAGCGTGCGGCCCGCCATCTCAGACCTTTGTGTGATGGACCATGGGGGGGGAAGTCACGTCTAAGTAAATGACCCCCGCCCACTGCTCTCTCCCCTTATCACCAGGAAAATCACGGGAAGCCTTTCCTCTGGAGATGCTTGGTCCGTGCTGCTCGGAGGCTGGGTGGGATGTGGGTCCTCATGAAGGCTTACATCCTGACCCAGGCTTATATTGTGGCCCAGGCTTACACATGGGTAAAAGCAGCAGCGCCTGATGAGTACATGGAATCCACACCCAATATTTCAGGACACAAGCAGCAGTCTATTAGTCTCCTGACTTACTAATGGTACTGAGCTTCACATAGTAAATGGTACTGAGCTTCACGTAGTAATAGGGCTGTAGTCAACCAAAGAAAATCTTGGTCGACTGAAATCGTAACTTCTCTTCAACCAATCGACTGGTCGCGGAAAAAAATAAATAAAAATATGCACGTTATTATCTCTAGATTAACTAAATCAGCCACAGTGCACTGAGTGCACTCTACCTGGTAGCCTTATTAGCCTAAATGAATTATAAATAAACATAAAAAGCTTGTATTTGCAGCATATTAAATAATTTCTAACCTAACTGCTGCTACCAGACGCTGTAGCCGTCGAAGCTGTCGCGGGATGCGCCTGCACTTTTAAAACGATTATTAGACCAAACATATTGAAATATGCCAATTCCAAAACTTATCAAGTGTTAAACACGAAAGTTGACGGAGCATCAGACAAGTTAGCATACCGTTTTTAAATTATATGCCATGTTGGTTGTTGAGCTATGATACACAAACTGCTGTTTGCAAAGTTTACATTCGACCTTTCTTTGGTCATCCGTCTTTGCAAAATGCAGCCACACCGACGACTTCTTCGACATTGTGTCATAATTTTTGGAGCCGACT
>OOFG01050025.1:8538-18538 GCA_900323295.1 Molva molva
CACATACACATATACTAGCTCCTGCAAGTGTCCCTGTAAACCTGCGAAAGCATGGCAGTAAAGTCTAGCCTAAGGGTTAGGGTGTTTGACTCCCAGTCGAAAGGTACTTGGTTTAATCCCTCAATGTCCTCAGTCTACCCGTAGGCATCCTAGCGCAAGATGAGCCCTAATCACTACCCACTACTTAAAGCTAGGCCACTTGGAGAAACTAGCCAGAATACGCAAGATTCCCTCCAAAGCCACTCCCCCAAAACACGTGACTAGCTTGCTAGCTATAGCACTAGGTCTGCCTAGCCTTGTGGAAGACTCCGGTCATGTGCAATGAGTGCAAGTGCACATTGTGGGCAGGTAGCCAAGTAGGTAGGTAGACCGGTAGGCCATCCCATAATTTCATTCGGCCGAACAAAATGATTGGATGGGCTTATTACAGGCCTGAGACATCCACAGATATTTCAGATATCAGGTATTTGATTGACTGATAGATATATTGATTGCTGTTGGGATGTAAAGATAACTTGAACAAATATGACTTCTAAAATATGTGGCCTACCCTAGCTTTAATGACCTGCATCTAAAGTCACTAAATGACCAACTAATGAAAAGTGACAGAGAGCAGACCCAGCAAAGTCTCTGACCTGCTCTGAGGGCCTTGGTAGTCTTCCTCCTCAGCTCGCGGGCTGACGCGCGGCGCCCAGGGTCCTTCCTGAGCCCCGCCCTCAGCAGCCGGGCGGTGAAGTGGTTACAGCGGGACGGTACCTCCCACAGGGGCGGGGGCTCGCTGGAGATCTGACATCACAAACAAACATCGTGACGTCTCATCAAATATCGCGTGAACAAAACACGCATCACAAACACATGACAGACGCATCGCAAACATCGCAAGCATATCAAACATCACAAGCAATGCAAACATCACATCCTAAACCCATCGTAAAGATGACAACAAACATCTCAATGGTCACAAACATCAAAAATAAGAATCAACCACCTGTCCAAAAGATGTTTTAGTTTTGTTTTGCTGGTGAAGGACACACACACACACACACACACACCACAGTCGTCCTATCACGAGTGAGGGGCGTGGCTAACCTTCAGACAGAGGGGCGGGGCGTAGTAGCGGACCCAGGGCGGGCATCCATTGAGCATGTGCAGTAGCATGCAGCAGCTGCTCCATACGTCAGCCTTGGAGCATCGCTGGTCCCCTCCAGCCACCTCAGGGGCCATGTGGGTCTCGGTCCCCGGGAAAGCGGGCCCTGGGGCCACAAACACAACCCAACACACATCATCCTGAGCTTTGGATTTCATTCATTTATTAACTGAGTTTCATACAATGTCTGATTTCTACTAGGTTATCCAATAAGATAATTTCCCAGCCATGGAATCCTATTCTTCTGTATTGTACTCTACTGTATTGTATTAGACTCTACTCTAATTTACTCTACTCTACCTTATTACCTACACTACTATAATGATATTCTACTGTACTCTTATCTTCTCTACTATAATAACATTCTACTCTGCTGTAATCTATTATACGCTACTATAATTATTTCATTCTACTCTACTCTTAATTTATATTACACTAATCTACTGTACTTGTATTTCACTCCTCTCTACTGTATTATAATTACATTTTATTATGCTTTAATTATATTTTATTGTACTCTACTCAACTATACTAATATTTTATTATACTATTTTATTTATTTATATTGGGACAGGTGAATCCTAAGTGCTTTATTTATTACAGTCCTGTGTTTTTTAATGTTTAGTGAAGCTTCTGGTCTGGTTCTGGTTGGTTTTGAGTTTGGTTCTAGTTTGGTTCTGGTTGGTTTCTGGTTTGGTGCGGTTCTGGTTTGGTTCTGGTTGGGTCTTCTCACCCCGGTAGGTCCTGGTGCTCTTCCCGTTCAGATCACACCTCTCTGACAGACCGAAGTCACACAGGAAGGTGTTCCTGCCGTCCGCCGAGAGCAGCACGTTATCCGCTGAAACAAAACCGTGACACACAAACACAAATACATTTCCATTCATTTCAGAGGTTTGGGTCATTTCTTAAAGAAGGTGATAGTTCCAGTTTGTTGACACTAGAGGGAGGTGTGGACAGCATTTTGTCAATGTTGTCAGGGTGAGCAGGGTGTCCTCACAACGCATAAGAATGTAAAATGTGTCATCAGAATAACCTGCAGGCACCTTTGAGCAAGTTGTCCTTACTGTCTGACATGTGCAGGTTAACAGGTAAACAGTAAACACACTGTGTAGTTCATTGAGAGCGATGGCAGACCTTTGACATCGAGGTGTAGGACGCGGCGCTGGTGCAGGTGTTCCAGAGCCCAGAGCACCTGGCGCAGGTAGTGGAGGGCCAGGTCTTCAGGTAACCTCACCCGCTCCTTCAACACCTGGGCCAGACACCCTGCATGTGGGCACACCACAGCAGGTAAGAGACCACGGGAGTCCCAGACTTTAAAGGGGCCCTGTATTACCTCAAGGCATGAGGTGTGCTTGTATTTTGCTTGTAGATGTTGTTTATTTAAATAAGGTAGATAATGGAGTAAGAGGGTTCACCTGGCTTCAGATCCATGAAGAGGATCACGTTGGGTCCCTCACTGACGGCCCCTAGAAGCCGGACCACGTGAGGAGAGTCCAGAGCGCTCCACGTGCTCACCTCCTCACTGCTGAAGTGCCTCTGGGCAACCTGAGGACAACCCCAACCCATTATAATATACATATACACATATATAATATATTTCCATCAATCATCAGATGCCTCACCCTCTTGGCTGCACACTGGAAGCCAGTCCTCCGGTCCTGGATGCAGACCACGTCACCATAGGAACCGTTCTGGATGTGGCGGAGGGAGTCGTACTCCAGACCCTCCCGGTACATGCAGCCGGCGGGCTGCAGCAGCTGGGGACGTGATGTCATCATTACAGATGTCACATGATTAACAAGATAAGATAACACTGTATTAATCATGTAAGGAAGATTCAGGTGTTACAACAGAAATAGAAACTGCAAATCAAGGCAGAATAACATCAACTATAAATATATACATACTCTGTGAACAGTATAGGCCTACGGCTGGTTATTGGGGTTTGGAGAGGAATAGAATAAAATAATACAATAAAATAAACAATATATTTTCTCACGACTATAAATGAACTGTTGCCTGGTTGTATTGATGGAATTAAATACAAATAATATACGTCGTAGCCAGTGACCTGTTGAAAAAAGAAAAAAGCCATGAAAAAAGCTATCGAGTCTCTACAGTATTAGAGCAGCCATTCAAGCTTTCCATCTTTACAGATCTACTGCAGTTGCGCGTTTATATTATAAAACCCTGCCTTGCGCCTTTCATGTTCTGACGAGCGCGAGGGAGGATGTTGTCTTACGTCGTGAAGCAGAATCCCCTCGTTGGCCTGTTCGTCAGCGTCAGTAAACTCATGCGTGGCGTTGTGTTTTTCCCGCTCTTTGAAGAACGGCAAGATGAAGCATCTCCCCGCCCGGGTCACCTTCCCTCGCAGCCCAGCCAGCAGTCTCTCGCCAACTTCTCCTCCCACCACCGCCGTGCAAGTGCACTGAGACCCAACGGCGATGCCAGCGCACGTGCAGCTGGCGTTTGCAGTTCCCCCTGGGTTCTCCGAGCGGTCGGAACAATCCGGCACAGAACCGCCGCCGCTGGAGTCGGACCCCCTGCTCCAGCTAGACGAGGTGGACTCTGCTTCCGGCTCATCGCTGGACCACGAGCCCCAGCTGGCCGACTCTCCGCTGGCCGTAGGAGCGCAGGCGGATTCAGAACCTCCACCTCCTCGTCCTCCTCCTCTGGGTCCCGGGGCAGATGTGTGTCCATTGTCCTCCTCCTCCTCCTCCGACAAACGCTTCAGTCTGACCGCGACGCGGTAAACGTCGTCGCCGGACATCGCATCGTCATCTCCATGGCAACGAAGATCGGCGACGACGACCCGGTCGGTGAACTGGGGAGGAGGGGGGATGATGCTGCAGGGGAGTGACGGGGTCATCGCCGGGTCGGCGGCGGAGGTGGCGGGGTCGTGGCGGGGTCGCGTACGGAGCCAGTCGATCTCTTGCACCCAGAGGCCCTGAATGATGGGTGGCTCTTGGTGGTTCCCCACGAGGCTGCGTCGGCGCCAGGGCTTCCTGCGTGGTTTCCTGCAGGGGGGGCGCTGGTGGGATGGGGGGCAGGCCTCTCCGTCCGACTCGCTCAGGGGGGAATGTTTCCTGACCGGGGATGGCCTAAAGATGAGAAGATGGAGTCAGTACTTCAGGACTTTGATAAAGTACACTTCAAACAAAAGGCCCGTCACAGTGCTTTACACAGGCAGGAAAAGACAATAAAAGACAAAAGTCAGAAAGACAAATGTCAAAAAGTATCAGTACATATAAAATTCCAGACAAAGATAAGTTGCAAACAGAAAGGTTTGAAGATCCCACAGAAATGGAGACTATAATCTCAAACAGGAAATTATGGTTTCATAGGTTTTTATCTCATTGTCACTAACAGTTAAAACATGTATAGATCTTCTGGTGAACCTGACACTTGCTAACATCCTCATTTCCTTTAAACATCTAAGGAGCTCTTTGTGTGTCTGTGAATGGCAGCAGATTGTAATCCAAGTACCTTTGTTCGCTGAGCACCAGAGATCTGGGGAACATTGGTTCTATGCTGCTTGGGCTGAACTCCTGCAACCCCTCTCCTGAAACACAGAGAAGCCATCGAGAGTCTCAACCTTGTCGCATCAATGCGGCTTTCGTGTCAAAAGTCACAAAAGGCGATGGGGTGCTTATATTCATGCACTGACTGATGACATCAGCAAGGCCCTGCATCTTACCCTCCGCCTGTGCTACGATGGAGACGTAGGGGTTCCTCTTGAGGGCCCCAGGCCGCTCCGAGGTCATGTACTGGGCGGTTCCTCGCTCAAGAGCGCGGCTCAGGTGTGGTCGGATGGCTTGGGCCAACAAAGAGCCTTCCTCTTCGTTGTGGCCCTCCCCCTCCTCACCTGCCGGTCCATCCTGCTTCTCCAGGAACGTTCTCCCAGACCCCCGCTCCACCACCAAGAAGGGGGAGTAGGAGTTGAAGAGCCTGGGGATGGCCATCCTTCTCCAGTCCTGGATCCTCTCCTCCTCCTCGTCAAGACCTCCTCAGACCTGGATCTTCTCCTCCTGGATTTTCTCCGCCAGACCTCCTCAGACTTCCTCAGACCTGGATCGTCTCCTCGTCTTCCTCCAGACCTCCTCAGATCTCGATACTACTTCCACCTCCTGGAAGACATGGAGAACAGCCAAGGATAACTGTAATTATAAACTCTATTATCCATCAAGCCCTTCATCTGTTCATATATCCATCATTCTGTCCATCTGTCCATCTATCTGAACGTTCCATATATCCATCCATCTATATGTCCATCAATCCTTCCATCCTTCTGTCCATCTATACATCTATCCTCTATCCATCTGTTAATCTATTAATCTGTCCACAAATCCTCATCTGTTTGTCCATCCTTCCATCCGTCAGTCCATCCATGTTCATCCATCTCTCTGTCCGTCAAAACGTTTCTTTACCCACGTCACAGTCAGGAGTAGAATCTTTCCAAGCTGATTGGGCATAAGGGAAGCTGGGTTAACCCAGATGAAACATGAAAACACTCAAAAGAGTGCCAGGTGAGGACAGGTTCTCAACAGGTTAAATTGAGCTCACAACAACTTAATCACCTCAGCAGCTGGAGAAATCAGTATCCTGTTCACCTTTGCTTCAGGATGACAGAAACGTATCACTTGGTCGTAAAAGAAAATAGACAAGCCACAGCAAGACGATGTCGTCCCTGAATCCCCTTAAATAGAACTTGTGAAAAGATTTTCACTCATCACACATTCTTCACGGTGCGTAAAGGGCAGATTAAGTTATGGATGTGTTTGATGTGGTGGTGTATGTGATGTGTCTGGCTTTGAATGAGCAGCCGTTGTGGTGCAAGCAGTCGTGGTGCTAGCGACCATGGTAGTGCTGCAATGGTATAAATAGAGTCTGAGCCAGCTCATGTTGGCTGGCTCAGCTGTCCAAGTCTCTCTTCCTCAACACCCTCTGTGTTGACAGGCACCCGGCAACCAAAACAGAGAAACAGGAAAGCAACTCCTTGACGACCGCAGGCAACCGTGGAAAGACTTCTGTTCCGCTTCTAGGACGTTTTGAGCCCAAGGAACATAGTGACCTACTGAGCGCTCTTCAATGGTTATTTTCTTGACTTAAATATTATTATTTTATGTGTTTGTAATGTTCCTCATCAATCTGATGTTTTATTGAGGACCACAGGAATACAAGAGGCAAGACCTCCCTCTTTGGACTTTGATGAAATGATGTGTAGTATTTACAACATTATCTTTCATTGTCTGACAGTAAAGACAACTTAAGGTCAGATTATGATGCAGTCACAGCTAATTCTCTCTTAAAGACAAGGACCAGAGTTGGAGAGACCGAGCCCGGGTCCAAGAGAGACCCGAAGCTCCATCTGCCTGATGGGCTGTGACCTACGACCCTGAAGTTGTAGGACCTCACAGCACAAAGTGTTGTAAAGGATGTCATTTAAAGGTTGAAGGTTAAAGGTTGTAGTTTAAAGCAGTGTTTACAAACTGTTGTAGTCCTCTGTACCCCCACAACCCCATCAGTATGGCTCAAGTACCCCTTCACCCCAACAGCAAACCACAAATGCTTACTTTGAACTAATACAATGCTATCATTATTAAAATTGTAGTCCGTCCTAGAGATGTTGCTGAGAAGCTGAGGTGTACTTGCATTTCTGGTCTTAACTGTATTGATCAGCAACAATCAACATATCCTTTAATATTGAGCAAATTCAACAAATACTAATATTATTCATTGTAATAAAAATCAAATTATTGACTGTTACCGCCTGGACCCTGCTCGCGTACCAACTAGGGTACACGTACCCCAGGTTGGAAACAACTGGGTTTAAAGACATGTTAAGGTCACATCTTCACCACCACCCCCTTACCTGAGTCTCTGACCGGACCCCCTACTGGGCCTCCTGGTATGAGGGTTCTGGGGGTTCTGAGATCCGCTATGAGCCGCACATCGACCCGTCTGTTGTGAGGGTGCATTTGTTTTTTCTGTCTCCAAGCTGACCTGCCAGCTTCCTCCCGATTGGTCATCTGGGTTATGAGATCTGGGACTTCATTCTGTCCTCTGCTGCCACCCACACACATACCATATACACACCCATACACACACACACACACACAAACACACAGAGATACCAAATACACACCAACACACCAACACACACACACACACACACACATCACAAACAAACACACACACACACAAACACACTCACACAATTACACCCCGCACATACTCCACACACACCCCGTCCAACACATACATACACACACCCTCCCCCTTGGCACCCACACAAATACCAAATACCCACCCCCCTACACACACACACACACACATACACACACACACCTACCCACCCACACACCCACACACAGCCCTTCCAGACACCCGAGCTGGATGGCCTCAATGACATTGTGACGCTTGAGGAGCGTCACTTTTTAAACACACATACGTTTCGGACTAACTGCACCGTCTCAACTCATCTGTATGGTTGGTTCATTAGTAGTTAGAAACCACACCAAGGATGTCTGAGTGGATTGCAAGTATGCTACTAATTGTTACAATGGCAGTAAATAACCCTATTTAAATAGGCCTGAACTTGAACAGGTTTGTGTATTTTTTAGTTTAGTTCTTGAACATAGTATCTTTACGCCCTGCAGATAGCCTACTTCAGATATACACTAGTTACCGTCTTATTTGGGGAGGGGGCGGTTTCAAATGTGCGCCTTTAGTTTGGGTGAGACACCGCAGTGAGGCGTCGTGTCTGCTAGGTGGCAGCACAGTCTCTGTTTTTCGCAAACAGTCTATTAATCTGCACCATTCTGGTCTTACCAGAATACACCTCAAGTTAAAGTAAATCAATTAAAACACAATATATTTCAGGAACATACTTTTCATTGAAAACATATCATGCACAGAGGTTAAGTAGACAAACATCAGAGGTTAAGTAGACAAACAAACACAAGTATGCACAACAGTAATTATTTGCATATGAACAACTATGTTCTGTTTGACCAAACAGAAAAATAAAAGAAGTAAAAGAAATGTCGAACCCACCGGGATAGGCACAGTGACGATTCGATTCGCACAATTTAGAAAAAAATCTACAATTTATTTAAAATCCCACCAAGTACCTTTCACAATCTTAAAAGGTTGAGGAGAATACAGCTAATTCAAATTAGTGACGTAACAATTCAGAGTTCTGTTGGTCTATATTGCTGTCTGGACATTCTTTAAAACATGCACACATACCACAAACATCACAGCATCTGCAGGCAGTTAGTCTTAACGACACCGACGATCGAACGTGATTGAGAGCACGTTAAGTGAGGTCTGCGAAACCAATCAACCAATTAACGAAGACACCACTTCCCTCGCGGGAGTAATGATGAGTTATCATATCTTCCATCACACAGCCGCGCTCCCAGACGAACGTACACACGTTTTCATAACAGATAATTAGTTGAAGTTTTGCTCCTCTATGGATGCACACACTGGTTCACATGCTCATGGGTTCCTTTTGAGAACAGATTACCGTTTAAAATGCATTCTTTATAGATTAATTCTCCCCTCGCATCCTCGCGTGTTTTCAGCTCTTTGAAGAGAGATTGAACCTCAAAACAGCCTCACCCCCGTTGGTGGCTCTTTTTTGATTTTGTTTTGGACTTTACAAATGTTTGGTCCATCCTTCTGAGACGGTTACCATGGATACAGGGTTGTTTAGAACCCGAACAAAACATGGAACACGGATGACGTGAGTGACATCCTGCCACAGACCAGCGCTAGGCAGTGATTGGCCGATCTAGTCCTGCAGTGTGGATCCCGGCAGCTGATTGGTCAGTGTGTGCCAGCGCTCCACCTTGGTGCCCTTGTTCTTCAGACAGTCCACCCAATGCTGAAGACTCTCCCCCTGTGAGTGACAACCAAGGGACACGCCCCCTAGAGGCACAGCAGACACACACACACACACACACACACACACACACATATACCCCTTATAAACACTTTCTAAACCTTCATACACCTTTATGAAACCTTGATAGCCCTTTACACACCTTTATGAACACTTTTTAACAGTTAATTACCCCTTATAATATAATATATAATATATAAACCTTTATAAACAGTTTATAAACCTTTATGAACCTTTATAAACCAAACAGTTTATTAACCTTTGTAAAAAGTTAATAAACGGTTATAAACGCTTAATAAACCTTGACAAAATGTTTATAATCCTTTAAACTGTCTGCTCTGGTTCTAATCTAGTCTAGTGTCTAGTCTGGTCTGGTCTGGTCTGATTTGTTTCTGGTCTGGTTCTGGTTCTGGTCTTGTCTAGTCTGATGCTGCTCTAGTCTTACCTAGTCTGGTCTGGTCTAATCTGGTTTTAAATGGGTTTTGGTCTAGTCTAGTCTTGTCTGATCTGGTCTGATTTTGTTCTGGTCTATTCTAGTCTGATCTGGTTTGATTTTGTTCTGGTCTATTCTAGTCTGATCTGGTTCTGGTCTGGTTCTGGTCTAGACAGGTCTGGTCTGGTATGGTCATGTTCAGGTCTGGTTCTGGTACAGGTCTGGTCTGATGACCTCACCTATGAAGTCATTGGATTTGCCGAGGTCATAGTCCCACACTGTGACCTCTAGGGTCTTAGAGGTCAAATCACTGAAGGAGATCTCATAAAAAAACTCCTGAGAGAGAGAGAGAGAGAGAGACATAAACAAAGAGAGAGATAATTATTAATGAATGTATTGCAACATTCAAATGGGTTTTTAACACATGTTGTATATTTTGCTTGCTAATAAAACATTGAACTGAACTGAGAGAGAGAGAGAGAGAGAGAGAGAGAGAGAGAGAGAGAGA
>OOFG01050070.1:6308-34274 GCA_900323295.1 Molva molva
GATAATTTCAAAATAATAATAATAATAATAATAATAATTAAAGCTGCAAGCAGCATTTATCGGGGGCCAAGCCTAACGCAGACCATTAAGACCCTTCAGACCCTTACACAGACCATTAAGACCCTGATGCAGACCATTAAGACCCTGATGCAGACCATTAAGACCTTTTTTTGTTGGCATAAGGTTGACAACACTGGAATAGCCTCAGCTTGGATCTGGTGATGCGCAAAAAAGATTTCATGACCGTACGTCAAAAGGCTGAGGAGTTAAGCATCTTTAAAGTTTTCAATTGATCGCTGTAGCGCCCCCTATAGTCCGATTTGGATGAAATCTAGCCTGGGTAACCTTTGCCTAGGTTACTTTAAGTACACCAAGTTTGATGATGATTGGGTTAAGTTAACCCCGCCTTTAGTCAGCTAATGTTGATTGGGCTAATTTGGCCGTCCGGCTGCCATTTTGTTACATATTATGGGTTCCTTAGGAACATTTGTTCATCGTGAGGAGAGACAAATGTCTCCAAAATGTCATTACCGTAGGCTAAAGGGGTCAGAAAATATCACCGTCCAAAATTTCCATTTTCAGTTAATTGCTATAGCGCCCCCTATGGCCCGATTTGGATAAGTTTTGGAGCAGTTCATCTTGACCCATGTGCCTTTACTGATTGGATTAAGTTAACCCCGCCTTTTGGCGTTCAATTAGATTGGAGGATTTTGAGCCTCTGGCGGCCATGTTGTTTTGTCAATCGACTTCAACTTAATTAGGCAGTTAGAACTTTCAAACCCAACAGTCGCAAAGTTGGTCCCGCTTAAATCAAGCAATCTCTCTAGGAACTGTAGTCATTTTAGTCACAGGCCACGCCTACTTTGATGCCACGCCCTAATTGAAAATGTGTGGATGACATCTTGTTCAGAATTTTATCCTGAACAACTTTTGTATTGGACTCAAGATCATAGGAATCCATCTTGATGTCGATATAAGCATTTACGTTTTTACACGTTTTAAACCACACCCTTTTTCTTAGTTTTTGGCTCCTGGGGGCTTTAATTTTTAGTGGACAAACTTCCCTTCTCGTTAGATGAAAGATATTGGTCCATAGATGATATGGGAAGTCATAGGTTCTTGAGGCAGATTTGTTCACCATGAGAAGATGCATATATGGGCAAATTTTCATGACTGTAAGTCAAAGGGGTCAGGAGATATGCTTGTTCAAAGTTTGCATTTTTGGACTATTGCTATAGCGCCACCTTTGGCCCAATCAGTGTATTTTTTCTTCTCTGTTCATATTTAGTCAGCCTCTACAGCTGTGCAAAGTTTCATAAAAAGCGACACAGCAGTTTAGGCTGTGTAAGTCAAACGTGTCGAAATAATAAAAACACAAACAATTTCAATAGGTTGCCTCGCACTTTGTGCTTAGCCCCCTAAATACTGGTCTCTCTGCACATCCCTAGTGGTCACCCTACCATAAGCGCGACATCTCTGCTTCGACCGAGTCTTTTTAACTGCAGCAGTCAGTCATGTCAAGAAATGCCCCAAGCTTTTGTTAAATATCCGAAACACATTTTAAAACTGAAGAAAGCCATGCAAAAGGTGGGAAGACGAACAATGCAATTGGGATGATGTTCATTAAAAATGTATATTGGTTGTATTTATTTTAGTTTTGTTAACAACTATGTTCTTAGTTTTTAGTGAAACGAAACATTTAATCAATTGCATGAACGTGAGGTCAGATATTTGACTCCGGCTATTCTGAGATTTCCTAAACAGAGGAGCAACTGACTGAACGGAACTTGTGACTGACATTCCGCGACTTCTGTGGTGACTCCCCATAAAATCGAGTTGAGTTATGTGCGAGGAGTGAGCTATGGTTTGGGCGATTTCTATGTTCTTATGTAACGGCATTAGTGTGTGGTTAAAGGTGTCGATGTTTTTGAATGAACTGACTAATGAATGCGCTTGGGCCGGCGTTAAGGAGACGACAGGCAAACAATCATGCGCTTCGTCTCTGGTAAGACCACCACGCGCGACGGAAGGCGCGAGAAGTGAAAGGGGCGGGAAAAGCTGAGCGACTGTGTACGGAGAAGTGCGCTTCGTGTCAAAATGCCAACGTTTTCTGTCATGTATAAAGGAGCCGTCATAATAAGCAGGTAACGTTGTAGACGGGATGAGGTATGAGTGATTGTCTGTAGATGCCAAACGGAACAACTTTTGTTTGATTGTGGTGAGTAGCCTACTCGGTTATAAATGGTTCGTACATCTGTTGAATGTTTCAGCCTTTACTCTCGTTGGAAAGATAGTCTTATAGGCAGCCTCGACTGCTGTCTCAAAATACGCTGAAGTTGCATATCAGCGGAGTTGGTGCTGAAAGGAAAGCGTTCTCATTAGGCTATAGGCCTAATATATGCGTAGCCTTCTGATCTGTTGCCAACGCTGTTTTATGTTGATCAATCTTATGTTGCCATTGTCTCGAAGGGGTGGGGGGTCTCGACATATGACGGGAACAATCTGTTGTCGTTCGTTTTCCTCCATTGTTGGGCTCGTAGCCCAAAGCTATCGATCTGCTTCGCAAGGTAAGGGATCCTCCGCCGCGAGATATTTTTTACTATTGTTAAGTAGCAGACGAAGGATCAATAACACTGAACAATTTGACACATTTTTGGCATCTTTACGCATATCATTGTTATGGTAGCGAATTTAATAGGAATTCATTGAAGTAAAGTGAATCAAAGGTTTTACTTAAAGATGTTGGGGACACCAAATTTTCTTTCATTCGGGGGACACAGCCCCGGCGCCACGAGGGGGGAAACGAGTGCAATGCCCCCTCAGTTAAAATATTGTGCCCCCTTAGTTTTGCCCCCCATCTGTCATTCTCACCCGATTTGTTGTGTCTGAGCGCTTCATCCACGCAACTCTACTGCACGCATGACGCATCAAAGTTAGACATTTTACCAGCTGAAAGAAAACTGTGATTGTGATTGGCCTTCCCATTATGTACTACAAAAAAAGCAGCAGCTGATTCGAATATCTGAATCGCAACTCTTTTGAATCAGTATATGAAGAGGCAGCCTGGTTGGGCTTGTATTATTGTGTAGCTTTTTGGAAATGCAGGGGAAATGTCAGTAATACGTGAGACATTATTTCATTATTGGCATTGCTGCCAATGTGATGTTAATGTTGTTTTATATAGTAGAATAGTTGCTTGATTTGCATTAGATCGATGAGGGTGGGCAGACCTTGACCAATCTCTGTTGTTGTCATGCACAGCGTACTACGGCACTCTTGTGGCAAGACAGCCTTGGTAGTGAATTGTCCATGTTTTTAAAGTGATGCAGTAGCCTGTATCTTTGTGGCAAAACAACCGCGGGGTCCTGCAACTGCATTGTGTGTAATTGTACCATAGATCATTATCCCTCCTGTGTTATCAGCAAGTGAAAAATAGTTGTGCCCCCTCTGTCATTTCTGATTTGATTTTCTTGCCTAGTTAATCCAGCCGCCAGGTCCGGGGGTACATCAGCCCCCCCTAACTCCCCCATAATTTTAATACTGGGATAGACTATATATTATAATTTACAAGTAATTTACATGTATTTTAGTAGCCTAACTTTAAAGTTGTAATCTCAAAGATTTATGTTTTGTTCTCTTAATCTCTTTTGCGTTAAATGGTATTTTTTCCCAGAGATACAAACAGTATCGCCCCCAATAACATAACTCATAACATTCATAATACTGTAAATGCAATTGCAATAGCAGTGGGCAAAAGGCTTAAACACCATTGCATTCCCTCATTTGGCAATAGATACTGACTTAAGTGCTATTTATTTACATGAAAATCTACGAGATTACATCTTTAGGCAACGCAATAGACAAATTTCTGGTCAAATCAAAATATAGCCTATTATTTTCTCCCACCTTCTCATCTAACCCTTAGTTGAACTGTTGGTGAAGAAGGACAAGTTCTACCCATTAACCAATTATTTCTGAGATATTTTACAAGTTATCAGAACATACACATTTCGGACAGTTAACCTTCTATGGCTTTTAGTCAACATCATCATTCATTTACCATTTTGCACTTCAATAGGCCTAATGTTGAGGTGAACCAATTATTATATTATTTTCATGGAAATATTTTGAGCAGGGTCAACTAGTTAGGCTAATAAAAAAACACTAAACACTATATTATTTCCACTATAGGTAATTAGTTAATTAGTTGAGTTAATTGAGTGGCCTTTCAAAGACACGTCTCTCAGAGACATTTAGAGGCATGTTCAAGCCACTTCCAGTGTCTTTAGTAACAAGCTTATCTATTGGCACCAGAGTTGAGAATTTAATCTGTATTCTACGAGGTTTCTTGTTTACACGGTTGGACTTTGGATAATGACATAGTAGTATATAATAAATGTATGCAGCGGCTTTATCTGGTAGGGTTATGACATAATTAAGGCATATAATGCCACCAAAGTGCAAGGACAGACACACTCAGTTTGATCAACAAGAGTGTGTATGTGAGGTCTGAGAAAGAGCGAGAAGGAAGGAGGGACATAAAGGCAAAAATAGACAACAAGAGAGAGAGCTGGTGGGAGAGAGTGATTAAGCCTAGATCACCAAGGATGGGTCACTATTTCGACCAATTATTTGCATGTACACATATATATATCAGTGCAATATATAGCTAAGCAGGGATTAACCTCTGGCTTCAAGCTGTTAACTAACCAGTATATTTCTGGCCCAGCAAAATTATTCAAATACACCATGTCATAATATAGAGGTATAGAACCAAGACTGTGTTTTGTGCTATCCTAAACGAGTGGAATTATAATAATTTCAGTCAGGTTTTTGGTCCTAACTCACTGATTTACCCTATGTGGTAATGTGCTTATTGCGCTATGTCAGAAACCAAGGGGTTTTGGATAGTTATGTAATGCCAACCCTGGATAACTTGAGCCTGAGGGAAAAGAAAATCAGCATTGCGAGCTTAGCCAGAAATATCCCATTTGTAAAGGAAATAAATAAATATAGCATTTTTCTTAAAGCAGACATGGAGACAGTTACTAGAGCAGTTTGTGTTAGTTGTGGGTCCTCCATGGTGGTGTTCAGTGCTGCTTCAGGGATCTGGCTGTTGTAGTGTGGGAATTTGTCTCTCTGCAGCAGTGTAGCACTGATTAGGTGTCACAAACCTAAACAATGAATGCACCAATTTAATACAATATCGAGATTGATATAAATCATTATTACACTATATATTATACAATTATATCATATATAAAAACTATTTACTTGAATAGCATTTGAAATGCATTTATTTGATAGGGACAATGCAAATTAACATAGCGCCACCATAAAACTAGAGCGGTCAGCCAAAAATAAATTTCATCACACCGCTGCATTGGATGGAAGTAGCCATAGCTCCCAAACACTCCTCCCAATTTGCACTCCATTTTACATGTAAAAATATGTAATTGAATACATTTTACCCTACATAAACCCCTTTTTTTCAGACAGTGTGAGTGCCAGAGAAAATAAAAAAAGTGTGGAGAATACGCCCACTTCTCAACATGTACTGATTTTCCCCTGTTCTTTATCATGGCCCAATTGCTAATTGGTGTGTGCATATGGTGTTTATTCCAGAGGTTTGTGGTTTGTTTCTGCTCTAGCCCCATACCTATAAATGTTTTAGACTATCCATGAGTTAATCCATTTGTGATTCATGTTGAAATAAAATGTTTTTTTGAAAAAAGCCACATTCCTTATTTTGTCATGTTCAAAAACGGCTAAGTGTTAAAAACACACTTCTTCTTAGACAAAACGCCCACTTCTGAAACATGTACTGATCACTCGCTGATGATGCATGTCAGTTAATAGCTCAGTGAGTAGAGCACTCGCCTGCAAGGCGAGTGCTCTACTCAAGGTATCCTACAAGGTACCTAATATGATCCTACAAGGTACCTAATATGGTCTGAGGAAAGAGCTTGTCTATGGTCAACTACTAAGCAATGGTCTACTACTTCCGGCAGTGGAAGCACTATCCTTGAGACTATGTTCTGCTGAAGAGCAGGATGTTGTGGGTGCGAGTCTGACCACACCCCAAAAAAAAATCTGAAATGTCATGAAACACATTATGCCACTGTTTGTCTTAGCGACATTGTTGTTGATGTTTCAATAAGTTTACTTCTGGTAAACCTGATTTTATGGCATACCAGTGCATTTTCCCATACTTACCAAGCTCACCATTTGTGCAAAGAATGGATGACACCTCCTTCTCAAAATATAGTCTGTACTGCCGTTGGCAATACACATGTCCATGTAGTGTAGTGGTAACAGCGTACAGTGGTACATGACCATGGGGTCGCCGGTTCTAATCTGACCTCAACCAAACATGGCATGAGGTCCAATGAAGTCTACTTTGTGTATGTAGGCCCCCGTTATTGTTGTTTGCAACTATGTTTCACGTATACCGGACTAAATATGTTCATTATTTCCAGGTCGTGGCAAAAGTGTACATACAACCCATAATGCATCGTTTTTTGTTTCACTTCCGATAGTTGGGTCAGATCTGAGCAGTTGTAGATGTGGAAATGTTACTTGTGATAAAACAAATACAATCTAAAAGCATTTTTCTGAATTGTAAATGATAAAGTTAGGTTAACAAATTAAAGATAAAAGGTACAAAATAAAATGTAGTTCATTTGTTTTTTTTACGATTACAATTCTGTTTTTCTCAAGCTTGGTGAAGTCTCTAAAAATGTTGTGCAATGTCTGTGCATTGCGTTGTCTTTGCATTGGATATATCCTTCTACCGGATATGGTATAAGGACGGTCGCAGCATACCAGCATCTGTGTGTTAATCATTACCTGCAATGGTATTCCGTAGTAACAAGTGCCTGATGATGATATGCATCCCTTCAGTCAGGGAAAGATGAAAGAGAAAAGATAAAGATGAAATCCTACTCATAAAGAAATTAATGATAAACATGAGTCATTCCATTTGCAATTGCTTTTTTTGCATATGTGAACAACTGTTTTTCATTTAAAATTCTGAAAAACTTATTTTTTGTATAAATACTTTAGCATCACTTTGACTCCATAATAATCAGCCAGGTATTCATTACCTTTTCAATTCAATTGAGTTGCGGTCAGACTTGGAGCAATCAGGAGGTAAAAAGCACTTATGGAAATATGGTCAGATAGACGTTTAGCCTATATAAAGCAAATGCTTGGTCACTCACAAAAACACATTTAAAAGTATTCTTTGACCGATGTTGGCAATGGGGGTATTTTGTTTTGTAGGAACACCAACGCAAAATGAAAGAATCCATGACTGCAAAAAGTTGTTGTTGCTCCATTATTTTTGTCCGCAACAAGGAAGCGTCGAGAGATAAAAGTCGAGGGTGAACACCATCAAACATCAAACCAAATAAAAATGCATCAAAGTATTAACTCTTGGAGGAGATTTGAGACAAATTTTTACCACGGGCAATGCAAATAAATGTGAATGTTGTCATTGAGATCAAGAAAGAGTATGTTAGTTATGCCATTTTGCCTACAAAAAGGAAACTACATATTTTGCAGAACTGTGCTCTCATATTGCTGTCAGTGTCAAATAACCGATGGAAAAGGAAGCCTAATTTATAGTCGTGGCGGGTGAACTCAAGCTGGTGTGAAATAAAAATGACAACTCATGGCCCTCATGCACTGTTCATATGGTGATTTGTTGAGCGTCATGAACCTCTGACATTTTGAAGCTTGCACATCCACGCCATTGTTACGGCAAAATGGTAACTCTAAATGCCATGGCCATGTATGGACTTAGGTGTGCGTGGCACACACTTCAGAAACGGCCCATCAATGTAACTATAAATTATGCTTAAGAGTTACAACTCCTTAAACAAAATAACTGTTTTTCTTGACTTTGAAGTGGTTATAGTAATCCATGCGATGTGTTTCTGTATCCATGCGATAAAAGATATTGAGAAGTTATGTCTGTTGTGGTTAAGGGTACGGTTTGTTTGTTTGTTGTATACTACTGCTTATGATAACTTTGTGAATTTGTGTCTCTGAAACACAGAAAGATGACAATCAATAGTTAGGCCATACAATTATATACACTATATCTAACACTTTTCCAATTTTCTATATAGAATTTAAATTATCACAGCCCTTATTGATGTGTATAGACTTCATATTTAACAAACTTGAATAGATAGATATACTATAGCAATACTAATGCAATGCAACCTACACCAATTTTTTTTGGAAATGTATAATCAGTGTACATTTTTATTCAGCACAGGGTTGTGCAGGTTTTAATTGAAGCAAAATAAACGATTCCACTCATGATTGTAGTGCACATAGAATGCAGAGTGCCAGTAAGCCTCCCCTTACTGGCACTTTCAGCTCAGTGAAAAGGCTAACTTGCATGACAGTAAGAGATGACTAAGATAGTACTTTTTTTATTTGCAACGGCAAAGAGTTTATTTATGTAGACACCCCTCATCGACTGTTCTGAATGAGCCAATGTCTTGCAAAAATTGTATATCTTTTTTTTTGTAAACATAATGTTAGAAGTAGTAGTACTTTCATGCTGCCACACAATTTAACCGTGAGCCACGAACATCCTACTAAACCGAAGGTATTGCTTTCATCATATTAGGCTAACATAATATTAGGTCTACCCCAATGGGTTGGCCCATTGCTAATGGGCCAACCCATTGTCCAGTGGGTATGGTGTAGCCTCGTGAGACTTTCCTGATCTCACGAGGCCACATTTATATTTCTTGCTGAAGATCTGTATGGCCCCGCTCCCCTGCTCTGAAACCAAGATTCAAAACCAAAAGTGGACTGAGCTGACCAGTCAGTGCATTTTTTAGCTATCGACACAAACCTTCCCACATTACCTAAGGGGGATCTCCTTGATGGGCCCACCAAGTTAAAGGTCCCTGGGCTTCTCTGATGCGGACTTGTGATTAATTGAATAATGGCGGCTCATCTGCATAATCATATTTGCACATAACTTGGCCATAACTCAGCCATTTCTAACAGAATCCGAAAAAAAGATAACTTAAGGTCGGGCATGATTAAGGAGCATGTATACCAAAGTTGGGGTAATTTGTGTTTACGCGTCAGTTTTCATGTCTTTTTCAAAGTTTTCCAATACTTTCAAGGTACAGCAAAATCAATCCAGACAGATCTTATGGGTCCTTGAGGCAAAACAATTCAGCATGTCAAATAAGGCCCAAATACCAAGTTTCAGAATTGTTTGGCAAACGGGGTGGGGGGCGTGGCCGTTTAGGTTTGACCGCGAGTTATAGCGCCCCCTGTTGTCAGAGCAGTACAAAAGGTTTTGGAAACCTCCTTACTTCCGGTTTACATTTGAATTTTGAATTTGACAACTCCCAGGTTTTCAGGTTTGGAGTGGTTGATTTTAGCGATTAGCCCCAGTCACTTTCCATATTAAATAATAATATTATAAAAATGTATTAAAAAAGAAGTATGCAATGTTTGGTCAGTAAAAGTGGACGCGCACTGCACTGATATATGCCCAACTTTTTTGGCAGTGGTTTGGTGTTAATCCCTCAAAAACTGAAATGAAATTAGTTAGTAATAATAAAAAAAAGAAAAGAGAATAACAATAGTGTGGCTTACTTTGCAACCACACTAATGACGTCGCCTGACAAAGTTGAAGCAATCAAAACCAGTTTATCTGAAATGAAGACCTAATGTGATGTCAAAAGATGAGCAGAAATTTGCAATGAAGGCTTTTCTGGAGAGGAGATGTTTTTGCTTCACTTACGACTGGATTTGTCAAGAGTGAAGAGAGCAAGAGCGATGTTATTTAATCCGATTGGCTGGAGTTTGTTGAACAACGTAAGGCCATGCACTATGTGGAAATAAATAACAGCCTAGTCAAGGCCTGACTCTTTATGAACTTAAACTTTGGAGACCAGACTGATTTTCAGCAAGATTATATGATATCAGGATAGTCTCATGAGGCTAGGGATCAGACTACGTTAAACCAATCATTTGGGTTTTCACACTTGCATCTGATTGGACATGGAAGACGTGGCGTTTTTCCATTAGCACTTTTGGCTGTGCAAGGTCAAACCTTGTCGTGCTGATTTGCATTTCCATAACCAGTTAAAGTGCAGAGTTGTGCCAAGGCACACCCGAGATGGTCCATCTCCAAGTTGGGCCGCTTTGAGCGCCCGACCCGCCTCCAAGCGGGCACTGGCTACTGTTTGGAGGGAGAAGTTGTGGGGACAAATTGTAGGAATATAGACCTATAAAAATACAATAAACTGTGTGTTTTTGTTTCTGAGACGCATCGCCATGCACGCAGAGTACGGATAGAGTTCTCAACAGCTTAATACGTTATTATACGTTTGTTCCTTTACATATTAAACAAATAAAAAGGGTAATGAAGGTTTAGATCAGAGCTGTAGTCAAGACCACCTTTGTCGAGTTCAAGACAAGTCCAAGACCAGGGCTTGTCGAGTCTGAGTCAAGACCGAGTCCAAAGAGGTTCGAGTCCAATCAAAACCGAGTCCAAGAGGTTCGAGTCCAAGTCAAGACCGAGTCCAAATGAGAGAGACAGTCAGGACCGAGACAGAAAAAAAAGAATCCTCTTCGAGACCACTTACTTACCTGTTTATAATTTTTGTGTGATGCTAGAAACATAGTATATCTTCTATTTTAGGATGATCATTTAGCACTATTATTTGTAATGATCAAAAAGCAAGTGCAGTGTAACAACACTGTAGGATCAAATTAGGCCTTATTATTTAATTTAAGTGTAGCCATTTCACTTGATGTAATACTCAACACTCCAAAAACAAATAGCATGTAACCCCCACCCCGAGAAGGGTGTTGTACCATATTTGTGATGATCAAAAAGCAAGTGCAGTGTAACCACACTGTACATATTGTTCACTTTAGGTCATATTGTTTACTTTAAGTATAGCCCTTTCACTTAAAAGTCACATAAAGCTGAAGTGAATGAAAACGATGAGCAGCATGGATCATGCATCGCACGCAGAATGTGTGTAAAAACATTGTATTGTATAATGGAAAAATGCTTGATCCCCTATTTACATTGGACTGCTGCTGAGTGTGCAAAGAGATGTTTATCAAATTGAGTTAGTTTTAGTTAACATGGCCCAATATTTGTTGAAACTTAATACAAAATTGTAACATTTGTTCTTGCTCACCCTGTCCTTCTGCCCAGGACACTCATGGGTCCATATGGAGTCGACCGTGCTGTGCACGCCCTGGAATTCAACGAATGTGAAAATGGCCTGGGTAAGCTGTCTGTTTCTTTTGTCTTTGTGTATGTGGAATGACTACTGGCCCTCTAGCTACTGGCCCTCTAATTGCTGTAGATGCTCACATATATATTCACAGCATCATTACTTAACCCAAAGAATAAGTAGTTATAAAGACAAGGAAGGAATACAAAGTTAAAAACACAAAATGCAATTTGGTGAATTGGTGGAGCTAGAGGGGTTTTAGGGCAGTCACCAAATTCCTTAATATAGAAGAAGAAGAAGAAGAAGAAGAGGAAGAAGCTTTATCGATAGATTACATTAACAACCTTCGTTACTGTGATTTTACATTCACATGAATGTTTGAAAACATGACCTAGACAAGATTGAGCAAAAATTACAAATACAAACAATAGAATATATGATGGATAAAACCATTTTTAGAATGAACAGGGGTTTCGACTTTGTAATGTAGTTCAATGAAATAAAACAAATGATGAAATCATTAACTTTTATTGTATTCATAACAGGAATTAAAGTAATAGGAGGAGTGAAGGAGGCAACAGGAGAAGAGTTTGGTGTCTATGTCAAACGGGTTTTACCTGGTGGAATTGCTTCAAGTGATGGTAGGTACTTTCATCAATCTGAAATTATTGAATCTTGCAAAACTGTTGAATAGTTTGCTTGAGTTGTCTATTAGAACCCTCAGTAGTGATTAACATATACCATCATCAGCCTTGAATTGGATCAAGGCTTGTTTTGGATATCCTAAATAAAACATCAAAAATTTGATACCAAATTTACTTTCTTTTGTGACACAATGGCTCTGTTTACAAGAGTTTTCAATCTCGCTTTAAAGCACAACTGAAAACGTCTGTGAGAATGTGATGCAAAGAGAGATGTTTCCTCCATCTAAACAGGCAAGAATGGTTGTACGAGAGATGTAGACAACCTGTGTCAAAATCACGCTGCAAGGTAGTGTACTCTATATTCAATCTAGATTGGCTGGCGATAGGTTGTGTGCGTGTGCATATAAAGCATTTTTCATGTCTTGCCCTTCGGGTAAATAGATTCATTTTGCAATCTAGATTCAAAATTCTTTTGAAGAATCCAAATATTTCTCTTATGTAAACATTTTCCTTATTGGGAAATGTGATTTATTTTGTAAATGACCAAACTACTGTCTAGGTCTATTGTTGTGGATTGACCAGGTTGGTACCCCGACTCAGATTGTTTTTGCCAGATACTTACTGGTTGTGACTTGTAAAAGGCAGTGACTCATTGTATCAGGACATTACCCTTGTAACAATATACAGTACATCAGTAAACAGATATTTTGGTTCATTTAATGAGCATGTGTCTACTCATCAACATCTAACGTTGAAGGATGCCAAGTCTGTTCTTTTTGTTTACTTTTGAAGAACTATGACAAACGGGATAGCTTAAATATCCAGCCATTCACTGCCATTAATGCTATATATGTGTGGCCAATAGAGGCTTGCATAGCACTAATCTCAGATCCATCATTTTCTACTGTGTTATAGCAGAACTTCTGGGGGATTTGAGTTTGTCTGCCATCAGATTTTAGATATTAATCTAAGGTCGGATGTAAAAGACTAGTGTAGCAGTAAATTATTATTGGCACTGTCACAGCAATCATCCGAGATCAACTAGATGGCTTGGCTGCAGAAACCTCCTTGTGTCTCTCTTTATTTTGTACTCCCTCACTGTCATAAAAGGAAGTGAGGAAGTGAGTGAACTAGCTGATTTAGGTTAGATCATTTGGGGTTTTCGGATAACCTATCTCAAATAGCTATACACTCAGATATAAATAGATGCCAAGCTTGATACTGCAAATTGTGCCGTTAGTGCTTTATAAAGTGTTCTGAACTATGCATTAAACAATACTCAACCAAGCACCATGAAGTGGCAGCAGACTTTGTGCTTCAAGCTTGGTTACCCTGGTCACCATTGACATATCCGGATTTAGACTATTGTAGTCTGAAGGAATATTCCTCTCTCTAAGCCCTAAAACTCCTTGCCTCATCCTTAATCAGCAACATGCAGGCCTACACATTCATACACAAAACTCACCCATTATGAGTGTTGTGTGTGTGTGTGTGTGTGTGTGTGTGTGCGTGTGCGTGTGTTTGTATGTGTGTGCCTGTGTGTGTGTAGACGAAGACAAAAAACAAATTTACCTCTTACACATATTGTGACAAATTCTGTGTATGCCTTGCTGACTTATTAAGGTAGTCTGTGAAATGTCACATTTCTGAGGATAACATTTTCTGAAAGTAAAGGATTAATTACATGGATATGCGTCGGATCAAATATTTAGATAGCTGCCAGATATTGATAGGGTTGGTATATGGCTTTCTCCTGCAATCTGTAGGGTTGCAGCAGATTACCACAACATATATATATATATATATATAATTATATATACACACAACAAATAAGTTCAAGTTCAGTTTATTTATATAGCACACTTAAAAAAAACAGCTACAGTAAGTGATTGAAAGAAAGCATACAAAATCGGGGACAGAAACGGGGTCAGAAACAAAAAATGAATGGCGCCAAATGCTCAAGAGCAAAGTAAAAAGTGAGGGCATCACTGATGGTGAGGGGGAGCCTTGCCCTTTAGCCTTCACTATGGAACGGCCAGCAGGTTTGGGGATAATGACCTGAGAGAGACCCGAGGACACTTGGGGACGCTGAAGATCAGAATTCTAAGAACCAATTGAGTGCCTTAAAAATAAACAGTAAAACCTTGATCAATATGTTGTCGGACTTGCAACCAGTGAAGAGGAGATATGTTCTTTCTTTCTGGAGTATGTAAGTAGCCTAGTAGCAGTGTTATGCATTAGCTGCAAACGGGATGGGGAGGACTGACTGACTGATACCAATATAGGGAGTTGCAGTAATCCAGGCGGCAGGAAATTATTGCATTCTTCACTTTCTACAGGAGAGCAAGGAATGGTTTGATTTTCGGCAATTTTTCTAAGATGGTAAAAAGTTGATCTCACCACAGAATATTTTTTTTATTGTAATTGTCTGTATCATAAAATGTCCCAAGTTTTTTGATGAAAGGGTTACCATGAGGTTGTTGAAGGTTGTGACTGGAGATTGGAGGCCCAAATATGACCTATTCTGAATTATTCTCGTTAAGTAGGAGGAAGTTGTTAGCCAGCTAACTTTTGTTGTCAGCGATACAATCCATGAGTTTATATAAAAACCCATTGATCTTTGGTTTGGAGGGAGATATATCTCCCTCCAAATATGTATAATTGGTGATATGTATAATTGGCAGAACAATTAAAGGAGATTTTGTATTTGTGGAAGATAAAGCCAAGTGGATAAACTGAACAGGCTTTGCCTGTAAGATATGATGTGAACCAGTCAAGGGCTGTTTCATTCACCATATGGTGGAGGCGATCGATCAGCATGGCATGATCTACCATGTAAAAAGATTTAGGTGAAGCAGTATGGCCATTAAGCACCTTTATTAGGGCAGCTTCTGTGCTTTGCATCACTCTATTTGGAAGGTTTCCAGGAAGTTAGTGTTGGTTAAGTGAACATTGCTTCCTTTACCAGCAACATCTTGTTTAGGGTCCAAAATGAATACCTGCCACAAGCCAATTGTTGATTGTTGATTTGACCATTTGGCAGGTAAAATAAATCAGGGTTATATATATTAAAACAATTGCATGGCCGGTAGATTTTTCCATTCTGGCAGGTCTGGCAGATAGTTTATTTAGTCTTTGCTGGTGAATGCCTAACTGCAATGGATTTGTTATGACCATTATGTTACAAGACACACCTCCATTTATCCTACAATGATTAGTCAGGGAAAAGGGTCTTACAAATAAGCAACCAGGCAAGGATAAAAGGGAATTGACTGTATTACCAGCCATATATGGCTGTAGTTCTACTGTCACTTTGATCAACATTCAAAACAGCCATTAATTTACAGGAATTGGCCAAATGCCAAGAGAAATATATGGAGGTCATAGGATGTCAAGAGATTTGGCGTGCAGTCATTGAACCTAAAAAGCTCATGTGGTCTGTGACTGCTTACGTTCGTTGCAGGGTAAGTATATTAGCAGCTTATACGTCCTGTGTCTGATCATGATCACGCAAATCCAGCTACCTCGCAAGGTCAATTATTTTATGTCCTTGTGGATTCTTTACTTTTTCTTGTGTCTGGCAAGATTGGGGAACCAGCTTCCTTTATTTTGAAAGTGAAGACTCTACTTACTCTACTCAATCGTTCATGCTAATCAGATGCGATGCAATGGTTGCAATACAAATAATACAAATACATATATCTGATAGCTCATTTTAATAGGCAAGCATTATCATCTGAAATCATTGAAATGTCGCAGGAAACCTCCAGCCAGGGGACCAGATCCTGGAGGTTAACGGGGACAGCCTGTTAGGCGTCACAAGTGAGAGGTAATCTTTTATTTTCAGTCATTAGCCAAGTTAACACAATCTATAAATTTGTGTGAAATAAGTGAAAATAATCAAATATGATGAATTGCTGTTCACTCCATCCACTGACAAGAAGGAAAACACAGCCAAGGTCAACAGTCATCTGAACCAATGAACACATTTACCAAAAAACCCATACCCTTAACCCACTAATAAAAAAGAAAAACCTAGAAGAAACCCAGTGGGAAAAGGAAGTTACCTTTAGGAGGATGAACAAAACAAATAAAGAAGTTTTTGTCATGAAGGTTTGGCATTTTAAGTCATAATATGATGATGATGATGATGATGATGATGATGATGATGATGATGGTGTGGGTGTGTGTGTGTGTGTGTGTGTGTGTGTGTGTGTGTGTGTGTGTGTGTGTGTGTGTGTGTGTGTGTGCGTGTGTATGTTTGCATTTAAAGAGCTGTGGATGTCTTGAGGGGAGCTTCTGCAACAAATCACATGCGCCTTCTGATTGCCAGAGATGAGGAAGCCAAGTAAGTGCTCTTGCATCTGAGAGAACCATTAAAAAGTCATCCACTTAAATAGGCACTTCAATCACACCACAGGGACACCACCAACAATGTTGCCAATATTAATTATTCAATTTGAGACCTACCCTAATGACCCTATGGTGGTCATCACATCATCCCAGTCATATTGTGGCTGTTGTTAGCATTGCCTGTCTAATTTTGGTACCTGTAGAAAGCCGAAAGGAGGTCAACCCCCTCGTCACCTGATTGTGATAGTCATCCTGCACCTAAGCGACAAGGTTTTGACATGTCACATGATAAAGGTAATACATTTAGGCCTGCAATACTGAAGGTAAAAAAGCAGCACGCCTATCTGTGCAGTTTCAGGGAAAAGCATATTCATCCAAGATGGATTTCATAGATCAGATATTCCAGAGGTACATGGTGGCAGATTGTGATGAAAAAAGACCAGTTTTGATTACTTTTATTGATTGAACACAAGGTGTGGAATAAGTGCACCTCTAACTACCATACTTATCTGGGTCTTCTCTGCATATAGAGCAACAAAGGCAGCTTGTTTCTAGTGGTGGGGGCAGGATTAGTCTAGCCTAGTGCCTCCAATAAGACAAATCTGTGCCTCAGGGGGTTAATCTGAGCTCTGTGTATTAACTTTCATAGCCAGAGCAGGACAGAAGTAACACTGTTAGGGTAAATGTTAAGTTGCATGCATTTTGTTTCAATTTCCACATATTCACTTGCATGGATGGCACAGGACAGATCATTTTATATAGTCAAATGTTTATTAAACATTGAAGGTCATCATACAACACTGTGCTGATTGCTTTTAAAATATTTTGGATGTAAGTGTAGGGTTGGGTTGAGAGTATCCTCTTCAAATGGTCAGGATGGATGTACTCCTTGAACCCACGTGAGAGCCTACCAGCAGTCTGACAGTCCTCTTGGGCATTGCACAGATACGCAGGACACACAGGGTACTGCAGAAAAACTAAAGACATATTACCAGGGAACTTCAGTTCTATGGAATGGTGGTGAACAAAGTCAAAAAAGAAAAAATCTATATATATTAAAATGATTCCAGAGTACTCAATGAATCATCATCACAAATGGAATATGAGCCTAACCTGACTTGATGCCAGTAAAGCATAATGTGTCTGTGTACACTGAAGCACCCCCAGCAAAAGGCAAATATAGAGTTGTGTCAAAATAAGGATGTTAGTGTATCCTAAAAAAAAAGGCATGGTAGACCTTTAGCTTTTAAAAAACATACTATTATACACTTACCACCTCACCTTAAACTTCACTGCACAGTGCAGAAAGACAAAGAACTGTGCATATTTTATCTTTCTACTGAGTCCTGAGTGATTAACATTGGTAACTTGAATCACTGACTGATATAAGGTGATCAAAAGTTTCTGTTTCATGCCCTAAATAGGAGAGAATTTGCTGAGCTACTTGAAAAGTATGGATCTAACAGTAGCACAGGATCAACACGAAACTCTCCAATTCAGCAAGGTTGGTGGCTCCAGTTTTTGCATTGTATTCTACATTCCCAATAACCCTAATTAATTTCTTATGAACTAAAAGCCGATTTCCGTCGTTCAGTCAATTCTACAGCTAATCCACAAAGTATATGTGGTTGTTTACAGAGGAAACATTTTGAGTTGCTGTAAATCAACATCACAAAATATATGATGACATTGTCTTGTGCGGAAGACCTAACATCTCAACTAACCATATAAATCATGTTTCCACTCCTTGTCACATAAAGTGTAACATGCTTGCCAGCTCGCAAGCATATTCTGACACATTTGCACAATCAAATCTAAATATATCTCCTCCTTTCACCAGGCCACTTGACTTGAACGCTTAATATCTTTTCCCATTTCTTGTATGTTGTTATTTATAAATTACATCTACAACCAGGTGAGACAGATGCAGCCGTGGAGGTGCCAAAAATGCTTAGATTTACATGTTAACAGCAACCACATTTAAATGTTAACAGAAACCACAAACGCAAAAAGACTTCAGATATTTGGTATGATATTTGGCAGTGTGTATACTTTATCTGAAGGCATTTGAAGAATTCCTCTATTGTTATTGAATGTGTTTGATAATCTTTTATTATTTAGTTATTTACTATTAACATAAAATTGTTAATTGTTACGGTTTCTTCCTTACTGTTCAAAGAGCTTGTGATGCATTAAAAAATATATAGCCTAATTTAACTGGCCGTGTGTTACGGCATTCGCCGTAATACACACACACTTAATTATTAAAACTGTCCTTGGACTGTCACCGACATATCTGCATCACTTGCTGCACCCAACTTTTCCTCTCTACAACACCCGATGTTCCCAACGTAATCTTTTAAAAATTCCCAAAGATGGGAGACCAACGGAGGTCTCACATCTTTTCAGTCTGTTGCAACTAATGACTGCAGTCACACCTACAACTGATACCTACAACTGCTTTCCTTCACAATAATCATACACATATCCATATCCTAGCTGCCATATGGTTCTTTATTTTTTATTTCAGTTATAGGACGTAATTTTCTTGATAAGATTATTAATATCGATCAGCATTGACTACAGATATATCCAGTGTATTTTTTTCTACGAGCTAGTTGAAATGATACACATTGCGACTTTAAGCTTACATTTAATGGATAAGTATTCCTCTGGAAGTCTTTACATTTCATTATGACATCTATGACATGATTGTGGAAGTTTGCAACAGACAAGACCTTTTGTAAAATGTGTTAGAAAATTGCTTTTCCTCTCCTCTTTCTACATGATCTCCTACTTGTCTGCTAACTGAAAAGGAAGCCGACATCTGGAGAGCACATCGTCTGGTTCCTCGTCCCGTTCCCAGAGTCCGTTGCTTTTGAGCCCTGCAGGATCCCAGAATGCGTACAACAACAGTGGGCCTCTGATGCGCTCCCTTAGGTAGAAATGTTTGTTTGCTCTGTATGCCAGCACATCAACACAGTGTTACCAAACCAAATGCTGCTTGTCCTCTGCATGTGTTTACATTTTCCAGCCATCCAGGTGAGGGGGTCATCCAGTTAATTACACTGGCACACTCCTGCAACCTTGGAATCACAATGGGAGGGGGGTCCAACCGCCCTGATGGGCCTGCAGTCTTCATCCAGGAGGTGCTCTCTGGGGGAGATTGCCATCGGGTAAGCAGGGGGTTTGGTGTCTCCACACGAAAAGTAATAGATTGGCAGGTCCAGGAGAAGAGTTTTGAGCTTATGCAGAATATGGTTCAGTTGGATACAATGCATTTATCCCTGTGACCGCCTTTGTCTTTATTCCAGGATTTTCAGAGAGATTACTTACATAATATTAATAATAACAATATTTGACTTTCGATTTGCATTGGGTCAATTTACTTTCTAGTCAACCAGGACCATGGCCAGGAGAGTTATCGCTAGTGTCTGCCATAGAGAATTTAATGACACCAATTTTTTGGTGTCCATGAAACGTGAGGCTTGATGGCATCGGTAGAGTTGAGGAGTATGAATGTTACAGAAAAATTAAAACCCTGGTGATTTGAACCCCATGGTCCTGCAGAACATGTGTGCATGAACATGTGTCCTGCACTGTGTCAGCCACAGGCTCGGAACATCACAATGCTCTTCCTGCCTATTCCTTCACAAGGGAAGTGTAGACATAACTCACTTATTACACATGTGACTAATATGGAGCAAATTAATCTGCACTAAGCCTAACTTACATTAGAGACCAGCACACTAAAAGCTATATCTTTGGCCTTTGTCATGATCTCTTTTGACTTACTGTACACAAAATCCGTACTTTCGTGCAAAGACTCACTTCACGGGCTTATGACACGGCCAGTTTACATACAAGGTTGTTATGTCTGCATCTTGGCGGCATCAACAGGACAGAATGTGCTGCTAAACAAAAAAGAAACTGCTTTGCATATCCTAAAAAGCATATCCTAAAAAAAGGAAACAAAACAAAAGCCATCATGTGAACAGTGTATTTACCTCTAGGATGGGCGTTTGAGGCCCGGGGATCAACTCATTGCCATCAACAAGGAGTCCTTGATAGGAGTGACACACGAGGAAGCCAAAAGCATGTTGAAAAAAGTCAAGTTCAGGTGAGGAACACATCTAATATGTATCAAAGACGTCCTTGAGAATTAGTTACAGCAATGAGTTCAGATACGTTGAATAGGGAATTTGGTATTGTAAAGGTAATCTTGGTATCTTGGTAAAAGCAGCCAAAATGGCAAAAGTGACTTTCAATGCTCACAGGAGAGTTAGTCTCGCTGCAGTTGTTAAGTAAATCTACAACATGGCTCTTTAAGTTGATATCTAAGCATAAACATAGTATGAGCATTGTTGGAAGTACCAGTGTCGGTGACTTATGTGCCTTGTTGTCTATGGTGCTCTAGCCAGGACAGTGTGGTGGAGATAGCCTTTATTCCTGGTAAGGGGTCTTTCCCCAGCAGCACTTCTCTTCACAATGGGGTCCAACGGGCTGCAGGCAGTAGCTCAGGTTCTGCACGTTACAAACTTCACCACCGATCTCCTGAGGTATACTTACCATTTGTTTGTTGGTGGTGCGTTATTTTTAAAGATGTATGTTACTGTAGATCTGTTTACGGCAATTTCTATACTAATGTTGATGTATTTGTTACATAAGTAATTTACATATATATACATTCTACATCCAATATACATTAATCAGCTGTATGGATGTTGTTACAACTAAGATGCTTTGATCCGTCTGTTTGGCAGCCAATTATATTCTCATTGTTAAAATCGTTTTTGAGGGTCACAAATGTAAACGCAGATGTCAATTAGCTTAAAGTCGTTCATTATAGTGCAATCATGCCTATTTTTTTATTGTAATTGAATGCAGATTTTCCCAATTCATACTGCCAACCTTGGAACTGCCACAATAACTCAATAACACAATAACAGAATACATAACAATTGTTTATATAACAATAACTTTCTGAACATCTATGCCATTTTAATTCCTATCTATCCATCAGACAAATTGTTTAATGTGTTTGTATTTGTCCCTGTACATGTAAACCATGCTATCTTACTTTTCCTTCCCATGTCTCTATGACTAAAGAGTCATCCAGAGGAACAGGCAACAGTCTTGTCTTCTTCTCCTGACATCTTCCCACCAGATATTCACATTTCAGGTACAAATCTACTCTTTTTAAAATGGAAGGGATTTGCAGTCCAATGATTTGCAGTCCGTGTGGCCAGATCAAATTGAGAGTTTCGATCCCAATCACAACTTAAAACCTGCCCAACTCAATAAATACTAGCTCAAATCATAACCTGGCCAGAAACCTGTGTAAAACCGTAAACTTTTAGGCTACATACGCAATAGAAAACGCATCATAAGCATAAGCTTCATTTCTGCATAAAATAACCAAAGCTAAAATGTTAGATAAATAAGCTATTGCAATCCAGAAAGAGTGCAGCCAGACAACCACAAAGACAAATAGCGAAATGCAACCTCTTTATAATCTATAGGATGGCAGACAAACACACACACAGACAAACACACCAAAAACTAGTATTTCAATTAATCAAATTATTCGGCTACAACGAAAAACAAGTATTTAAATTAATCAGTCACAGTGCAAATAGGCTACATAAAAATACCCTTACCTTTATGCAGAATCATGTCAATGATGATGACGTCAAGGTAAGTAGGTCCTCCCTTATACCTAACGACGATTTAATACAACTCATTTCATTCATATAGTCCTATTTCTCAAAGTAAATGAGTCGGCATAATATGAGTGTGTGGACACAATGAAGTTAATTTAATTTTGTATGTGTATCTCACCATAAAATTACATCTTGTTTGGTAATATTGTTTTCACAAAACTGCAAATATTGGCAAAATAAGCCCAAATTTAATTTACCAGCCCAACGCTATTTTTCCCCGCTCAACGTAATCAAAAGAAGCCCAATTGGACGGAAATATTAGGCGGAAACCAGCCCAATAGGGCAACACTGTTTGCAGTACTACAAGATTCTTACAATTATAATAAATTGTATTAATAAACAAGTTATTGCTTTTTTTTTGTCTTTATCATTTTTGGTTGGAAATTATTATTTTTGAATGTATGTTAGTTAATTCTCTCTTTTCAATTTTGATGTTTCCAATAATAATAATAATTATTTAGCATGGTTAATTAGCTAGAGTGTTTTTAAATAAATGTAATAACATTGCAGACACTAAAATCCAACAACAAACAGATACAAATGTAGTTCATGTATCTTAACTACACTTCACTTCAGCTAACTGCAAAGCTCATTAGAGTTGCCCACCTGAGCAGGTTGTCAGGTGGGCTAGCACCGGCACCTGGGGAGATTGACACAATCCTATTGGCCCAGATTAGGCTACAGCCAAGGTTATCCGCTGGCTTCCAGGACTGGCAAGGACCACTTACTGTCTCACTTCCTGCATGCTTCAGTTAGCAAATCCACCAACAATTTCACTGTAGCAACTGCTTTTGTTTGTGGCTTTACCTACTGGCAACACATGTCAGCAGTTAAGGTTCAAAGTCTACAAAGTGTCTATCACCCCCACATTCATACACACACACGCACACACACACACACACATTAACACAAACACACACACACACACATACACATACATAGAAGCACTTCGATTGATGCTTTTAAGAAAATCTTCCTTAGAAGCGCTTCAGTTTTGGTTAATACTGTGTCTACTATTTAAACCCAATACTGTAGTTGATTTAAATCTAATCATACTGTACTATATTTAAATATAATACAGAGCAGTATCTATCATTGACTCGAATACTGTATTTTTTCTACAGTTTGACCTAACTGTACTGTATCTATGGTCTGGGATGGTAGGTGGTTTGCGTGACCACAGCTGAAATGCGTCAAAATGTAATTCCTGTGCTGTTGTGTCACAACAGGAAGCCTGTCAGACGTGTGTGCGAGCAGAGCCCTGTAGAGAGAGACAGGCTTAAATCCTCCTGCTGGGCTGGAGGGCTGGGGGGGATGGGGACCTTATCAGAGCAATAGGCTCATACTCTTAGCAACAACGAGCACTCTCTCTCATGCATGCTCATACATGCACAGACACACACACACACACAGGCTGCAATGCTGGGAGCTAGCAAACACACAAATCTGGGACAGGCGAACTCATCAAATTAATATTGAGCATTGCCTCTTAGCCTCTCTCTCTCCCTCTCACACGCAAGCTAACTCACTCTTCACACATTGACCCTTTCCTCTGATCTCCATAATCACATTCTCCCTTTTTAATCATCCGTTTGTCACTCTAGGCTCAATGCCTTTTTTTCACCCTCAGATTATTTTTTTTTAACTAAATCTATAATTTCATATAATATATATATCATAATAATAATTAATAATACTCTTCTTATTGAGTTCTCTATTCATTTGTAGCCCGTCTTATAAGCATTTTAGTTAAAATTTATTCTCAGACAAATATGTTATATAAATGTATTTATTTAACATTTAGAGTTTGAGTAGTATTGGCTGATCTGTGAAGACAATAACGCTTGGAATTACAATCAGGTAGCTTATGATACAAATTGGAATACAACTTGGTTTCCCTGTTTCATCATTAGCACAGGACTGCCTCACAGTCTAGTTTGTAATTGTGAATATCTCTTTAAATATCAATAATGAAATTGTATCATTATTGGAAACATATATACTCTTTTCCGGTATCTTATTTAGTTTGTCCTGGCATTGTTCTGTGTTTGGCACTGATTTACCTCATACTAACCACATGAAGTCTTTCAACCCTTTCCTTAATCTTGTACTCTTTTTTTTTTCACCTGCTTTGCCTCTTCTCTCCCTTGATCTCTCCTCCATGTTGGTTTCAGCTTCAGCTGCCAGTCAGAGCAGCACAGCGGGGACCAAGCCCAAGATCACCCTAGATCCTCACATACGTCTTCAATTTGACAAGTTGGACCTGGTTAGTTCTGCTGTCCTGCAATTACATTTATGTCCATCAATATAATGAGCTATATGTGACAAAAATACAGTAAGGCAATAAAATAATATAATATAAAAATGTGAAACATAGAAAAATATGTAAAAACTGTAAACTACGTGGTAGCTTTCTTCTGTTTTTCCCCTTCATCCTTGTAATGCTGGACATATAGTTTGCTCTGCAACTATAGAGCTCTATGACTATATCATGAGCTGCTATACAAAGAGTAGAGTTAGAGAGTAGATAGTCTTACTTTAGCATATTTACTGCCCAAGCTTTTTTAATCTATCATTTTGAAAGATCCTTCAGACATTCTGTAACTCTGACATTTCACTGCAACAGCAGTTCCTTATTAATCTACTGCTGATCCTCCTCGCTACTTAAGCCAAGCTCAGTGCCCTAAAATTGACAAAATATCTGTATATAAAGACAGAGAAACACAGTAAATAGTGTATATACTGTTATATGTGGCACCAGGTCTATAGTAATGGGCAGAAGGTTCAGTCATGCAAATCCTGTCCACTTGCAATGGTGTGGTTGTTGATGTTGCTGTTCTCTGTAAGAATCTGTATGTTTTTTCTCTCTTTTAGGCTTTGTTCTTCCTTGGTCTGGACATCACAGAGGACAAGAGGAGGCAGTTAAGACAAAGTCTGACCACAGACACACAGGGCACGGTGTCCTATGGAGGTACAACATGCAGCGATTTAAATTTAGACATTCAAAAGCCCACACACATGCATGCACGCACACAGATGTAGTCACATACTCATTAAACCGCATACAAACAAATACAACCTTTGACATGTTGAAATGACGGCTGTTATATGTACTTTGGTACATATAATGCTCATTTTATAGTAACATCTCGCAAACAACCATGATGCATGAAGAGCTCATATTTTCATCTGAAAATCTCCCGTATAGTGATGCAAACTTGTGGAGCGAGTGATGTTCCATATCAGCTGCTTGTTCTGACTGTTTATTTATTTTATAGGGGTCATATTATGCTTTTTAGGTTTTTCCCTTTCTTTTATTGTGTTGTACAGTTTTGTGTTATTGTGTTGTATTGTGTTTTTATCCATGTATAAGGGCACCTAAATAACAAAGCTCGAAGTCCACGCCAAGAGCTAAGAACTCTCCTGAACCGCCAGAAACAGCTCGTTTGCGGAAGTGCAGAAGTCCTGTTTTACCTTCCAGCCTCTAAATCCAAACCATAGTCGGAGATCTCCAACAGATCTCTGAATTTCGGTCATGCTGGTAACCAAAATGTTAACTGTATTTCTTTAAGCACACGAATGATAGACTCCCGACATAAAGGAAAATGATTTATTCCAGTATTTTCATTGAGGCAACAAAACTAACTTCTTATACTATTACCGATTATCGCTAAACTCTTCACTCCCATCCGCATGCTTTTTTGCCTTCCCTCCTGGTATAATGAAACCTCACTGTTCTGATTTAATTTTAGACCGTTACAAAATTACTCTTCTCCTGTTCAACGCTGAGGTCCAAGGTCCCTAGTTAGCTCTGGATGTGCATGTAGGGGGGACTGGAACCTTGTCCATTCATCTAACAACCTAATAAGCAATATAAAAAACAAATAGTTTTATACTAAAGCAAATAATAACTCAGGAGGCAACATCACTGCATAGGGCAAATATTTATCCAGGAAGCAACATGTGTTTCAGTGTCAAATTTTATTTGACCCTGATGCGAAGCGGAGGCTGTCGTAATTTCGTAATTGATTATACTAACTGACCATTTGTATATCTTTGCAGCAGAGGTTTTCCACTTCGCGTTGGCATTATGAGACAATTTCCAAAGTGCACAGAAATAAGAAATATCTAGGACTGCTAGCAGGCATGAAAGGTATTCACAGCCCACACGCACCGCCCTACCCCAGGGACTGCCCTTTTGCTGCGATTTGCGGGGGCACATCAGTGAGAGGCAACAAGATAAGTGTCCTCGTGTGATTCAGAGTGAATAGGAGTCATGGGTCAAGAGCAAATGCCATTTCTATGCGATTTTTTGCGCGTAGCTTAGCACTGTGAGGTCATTTTTGGAGGCAATGACGCAAAACTTGACACACTTCTTAAAAGGGACAGCCTCTCTGTGCATATGTACTTTCCAGGCCCTGGCTCATTCTCAAGTGGATTTGTGATTGATTGAATATCGCAGAATACTGATTTCTGGGTCAATACTTATTGGTCAATAAGTTGACCATTTAGAATTGTATAAAAATTATTAAGGATCTGAGTAAGACATGTCCATAGAGTATGTGTAAAGAATTTCGGGTCAGCTCCACTTGAAAAAGGTACGACTGAACCGAAGCCATTGACACCATTAATGTTTACAGCTGCTCGGGGCTCAGGGGCGTGAGATGGCTGACACACGTGCTAAGCGTTAGACCAATCACAACAGAGTGGGCCATCTGACCAATCAGAGCAGACTCAGAGAATCAGAGAGAACTGGGGGATTAAAGTGATAGGAGCTAAAAGCAACTGTTTCTGACAAAGGCCCGAAAGTGGTTCTGCAGCAATGAACAGTGTGAGAATAATAGTGTTTTTTTAATATTAAAGCATGTAAACCTTTTCTAGTAGTACCCGAAAATAAATTATTGCATAATATGACCCCTTCATTTTGCTGCATTTGTTTGTAGCATGTTCTATTGAAAGAAAATTTGCTTAATCCATATTACAATGTATTGCAATAAACTCCTCAAAAACAGATTTTGTGGAGGCCACCCGTGAAATATTTCAGGATAATTTGGAAGAGGCGGGCCTTGCCCAGGGTCCCTTTATGTTCTCCTACCATGAAGCAGCAAGTTTGATGGACACTTCAGCCTTCCACTCACCTGTAAGTAACTGCCTTCAAAACATAATCAGATTCATAAACATATAAACATAAAAGTTGCTAAAATCCCAGAGGATCTTGGGGATATCATGGGGGGTTTGGGTAGCACACCAGTTGTGGAACAGCTTGTTGGATGCTCTCTAAATGTATGGTGGCAGAAGCAAGATACAACACATACACCATCAAAATTACCACTGTTGGTTTGTTTTCTCTGCCTGCACAGACTTATGAGTCAGAGTGCAGCTACAGCAGTGAGGAGATGGAGCAGTTTCAGATGGAACTCAAACAACTGCAGAACCAAATGAGGCAGCTTAAGGTCAGTGAATACACAACAACATCATTATTATTATTATTGTTCTGCAGAAATTGACTTTCAAAACCATTCTGGTTTTGAATAGGCACAAAATGCAATGAAATTAAATATGAAGATAATGATACAGCCACTATATTCAGCAATGTGTTTTTCTGTCTTGCATGACAAAAGCAGGAGGGGATTGCCGTGATGTTCACGGCAATCTTGTTATAAAACACGTTCAACTTAACAAGCAATTTCATAAGGCCTGAACAACATATCTAAAAACGTAACATCGACCATTTGTATCCAAATGTTATATAAACAGGCCTAATGGCTTTGGCTTTGTAACCGAAATAGAATCAAATTTGTTCCGATTTGTAAGGCTAGAAAGTATTCTAGCTGCAGTCAGTGCAGTTTCTTGCCAACATAACCAGTCTTTGACAGCAAAGTTCTAACATTACAGGTGGCGCTGAAGGAGACAGAGGACAGTAAAAAGACACTTGAGGGGGAGTTACAGAAAACAGCCCAGGTAAGGATCCGAGTAGCCTGGGAACCAGAATAATCTGCTAGCTTA
>OOFG01050114.1:1798-13281 GCA_900323295.1 Molva molva
GAGTGCAGGGGTCATAAGAGAGAGAATGTAACTTTCTCATGGCCATCACTCTCGACCCTTCCTGACAACCTCAAACTTTGTGGTAATACGAGCAGCACCGTGGCGGCACCACAGCTTGGTGGATGACTGGGATCGTCTTACCTGCTGTGGTTTGGAGGTATTTCAGGAGGAAGACAGAGGCAGGTACTGTGACGCGTGACATTACCTTGCCCTTTGGAGCATTAGGGCTGAATACACACATCTTCCCAATAAAAACTTTTATCTGTTCTGAAACATGAGAAAACAATGAGATATATCTAAACAAACTTAAAAACATATATATATATGTCAATAAGTAATCCTTGAGTAGCCTACATAAAATACTTTATGAACAGAATACTATAAATACTGTGGCATGGCACAATATGAACCGTCACTCAGGCTACAATTACCCTCCAGGACGTGTTTGTGTGGTGCGGTGGTCCATGTTTACGTCGCCAACACAAGAAGCACACTGTGCATGTACATTGCAGCAGAATAAGGCCCCGGGGCTAGCCTTTTTAGCCGCTGAGGAAGCATCACACTTTGGAACGACAGCTTTAGAAGCAGCATGGATGTTGTCTTCAAATGTTCATGCTTTGAAGGGAAGACCTTGTGTAAATGCTGAGACGAGCGTGGACATGCTGTGCATTATTCATTTCCACTGTGATGGTCCATTGGGGCCCCTGTCGTGACGCGAGGAGAACTTTGGTTCCCAAACTCTGCTGCCAGCAGTCAGCAGGGCTGGCAGGCCAACTTAAAAAGGAGAACAATGACTTTAATACATCCACTGTATGTCCTTATGTTTCCTGCACTGCTTCCCACTCAAGTCCAATTCCAGTGTTATAAGTTGGCAGGGGTATATCTTGTGGCCTCTCACTGTTTATGCGGTTCCCAGATCTATGGAGGGAGGGGTGCCATCATAAGTCTGACTGAGCATAACAACACACAAATCTGTTTCTGTTGCGATCCGATATGCATGAGAAGTCACCATGCTGTACAAAAGAGGACTTTATGCATTGGTTCTCACTGTGTGTTAAATACACTGTGTGTGTCACACTGTGTGTGTTACGTTTAACGTGTGCCTTTTTTTGCAGTTCACATTCTGAAAGATGAATTTGACCCCATCAGGAGTGTAGTGTATTGGAGTATATGCAGAGCTATACTGTTTATTGGGTGAACGCCTCATTATATGGTATACAATATCCACAACCAACCAGCAGCTCTGATTGTAGGGTAAATACTGTCCTAATATATTCAAAACAACCATCACGTAACATAATTTCCATGCGAGTCAATGTATTTATAAATATCCTCCTGAATATGCACTCTTGAATATCTCTGGGCACCTGTCATAACTGACAGCCTTAGCATTTAAAAAGACAGATGTTTTCCCTTTACCAGACATGATATTTGGACCAAAAAAAAATGTGTGAGTGGCAAAAAATAAGTAGTGGTAAAGCAGCTTAATAGCAGCTGTGTTCGAAACAGACACCTTGGAAGGGTTGTTGTGTTTTAAAAAAGGAGGGAAGGACAGCACTGAGAATTGTTACGATGACCAGCAAAAGAACCGGGAATAGCTCAGTCCCAGCAAGACAAACGTGATGGAGCAGACCATTTGAAACCATCCACCTGTTTAAGCAGGAGAGCGATAGGAAGATACTGAATGTTCAAAAGAAAGAGGATCAAATCGGACTTGAGACTGGACACATCTGGATAAACAGTGAGCAGGGTTCAGGCAGAAATAAGGTGGTTGCCACAGTAGATGGTGCAAATTATATTTGTTTTCCATTTAAGCTGTGTCCGCAGCACTGGGTATTTTCTGAAATACATACTTGTTCTTTTCTTACATTCATTTTGGCTGTCTTTAACTCTATCTTTTTAATTTGTCGGGATTATGTTATTGAAGAATGGCAGTGTGTGTGTCATCCTGGTGAATTGGGCAGAAATAACGTGTTCCTCTCATTCCTCATAGAGAGAGAGAGAGAGAGAGAGAGAGAGAGAGAGAGAGAGAGAGAGAGAGAGAGAGAGAATTTGAAGTTGGGTATCAGACAGAGCAGTAGCCTGCACAGACCCCTGGTTCTTAAATTCTTTAGCGACACACAGTACATGTATATAGGTCAGCAATCAGTTGTACGTGTTTAACAAGCAGCAGACCACTTCCAGTCCAAAAATATATTTTTCTTTGCATAGCATTAAATTATATTGGCTAGAAAGTCTCTTATCTGGCTAGTTTTTGAATGAAAGAAAAAGAAGAACGAAAATATGGTAATCCCAGCACTTCCAACATGGGTAGTTGTTGGGTGGTTTTGGAAAAGAAAACACCTAGATTGATATATTATTTGTTCTGGCAGACATATATCGATTGAGGCTTTGTTAAAGTCAGGTCGTTGTTGTTGCCAGCTGCCTCTTACTCAGCCAGACACTTATGCCAATACAAACAACTCTTTCTCTTCAACTGCCTCATCCATAACAAATCAGTCTGACAGAACAGGAAATCTCAATCACCACAAACCCTGATGCACTTCACTTTAATTAAAGATAATCTTGGGGTGTGGTCTTAGTCCCGGGGGACCAGGGTCCCATAAAAATGTCCCATCTGGGATTAATAAAGCAGATCTTAGTCTTTTTCAGTGTTTTCCAATAAAAAGTTTGCCATAAAAAAAAACAATAATGATGCAAATTGTACTGCAAAAGAAAATGCCTTTAGGTAAAAAGGGGATAAGTATAGGCTTATAAATGGTATCTAGTGGTATAAGTTATGTTCATGTATGAAATTAGATATTGTATGTGACCCAAACCGTCACTTCAATATGAAGAGTTACATTAAATATGTATTTTAGGTATTCAAGTTAGTTTGCACGACCTAAGATATATAAATATTTTTTCGAGCTGGGCTTGATCACTCAAACATCGAAAGCAGTTTGGAATTGGGACAGCTGAGCTGCTTCAGCATCACTAAAGTCAACGTCAACGGTTGATGATCTGACCATTCAGAACCTTCAAACTTCATAGATAATCACATTTGTTATTTGTGGCCATAAATCGGTGTCCAACGACGTAGTCTAAGCATCGCTAACACCCTTCCTTTCAGGATACACTTCCTTTATCGGTCTCCAAGACAATTTCGGAGGCCAATTGAGTACATGTTCAAGCATTCGACAATTGGAACTGTGGGTACAATGGAGATCTAGGAAAAAATCTGGAGATTAAGCAAGAAGCGCAAGGCAAAGCACGAGAGACGGACAATGGGAATGCAGCTTATATCTCCCTAGGCCCAAGTACACCAAGCAGTGACATAAAGAGAGCACGCCCATGTAATCATCTTGTGATTCAACTTGTTATTACCCATCATGCTGTTGCTTGAGATGTGCTTTTTTCCTTGTCACTCAGGCGCACCTGCCAACAGTTCGGGCTCTGATTGACATCCTTAAGCTAACCTTGTTTGTTACTCATGCTTGGCTGCTTTATGGCATGCTAAATTATAGGCCTGTAGCAAAATAGACGTTTAGTTTCACTGCCTTCTGCTCCATACTTAAGTCATAGAAATACATTATGATACAAGAAATGAAAAATACTTGCTAAACTGTGTCGTATATCATCTAGTGTCTCATGTTATCCATCCATCCATCCATCTATGTAAAGATTTATTGATGACTACCAAATAATAGCATTAATCACCTTTGGGTAAATTTGATATTGACATACGAACAAATATTTGATGTGATTTACAAGGTACAAAAATGTGATCATCAAACACTATCCTATAGGGTATATAAATATCCTCAAGCTCTGGATTTAGAATAACAATTATACTACTACTCTTGAGGAGCGACCTGCAGTGAGTGCAGACTCAGCCAGTAACGGGAAGTGGTTCGTCATCCTGCTCCAGCCTGCCTACAGGTATGCTTCAGGCTGGGCGCTGAGCAGCCCACCCTCAACACCAGCCCTGCTCTGCTCTGCACTATGTCAAACACAGAGCTAATCGCGTCAAGCACCTGCCCCCGCTTTACCACAACTAATGATATATGGGAATAAAACTCACTCTCCGCACATACATGTTTGGATTGGAACAGGCATGAGTGCTGGTCTCAGTGCAATTCATTTTGAATACATTAATATGAATATTGCGAAATGCACATTCTGGATATGGATCCCATTAGTAATGTAATTTATTTTTATTAAGACTTGGTTGGTTGGAATCAATGCTAGGGTGAGATCAAGTGGTGCATTACGAATGAATCCTTCACAAATAATATGGTTTAATGCAAACAAAAGCTGGATTCTTTTGCATAGAGCAGTAGATATATTTCCCGTACTGTCGATGTAGGTAATGGCTGACTATGTGATCCAATTCCTACATGTTTGTGTGTGTTCCAATGAGAATATTCTGCAAACACAGACTTCCACACTAGGATGCTTGGATATGTGCTATCTCTGTAAATAATACTGCTAGAACCTTTTTATATTTTAAAAGCATTTATTAAAAAGCATTTATAAAAGCAATTATTATCGATAAATGTCAACCCATTTGCTCCTGCTACCATTAATAGTTGTTTGCAGACACTGTGTTGGCAAGACCAAAATGTTTATAGTTACGGCTGTATTAAATACGTTTGATCTTGCTTGTGTTGGAATTGACCTGTAAAAACATCCAATTTTAAAAAATCCTTTGACTATTGGTTGTTATGTAGAGAATGCATAAAAATTCAGAATGCGGAAATTAACAGGTCTTCTCAATTGCTGTTTACAATGTGTTTGTGCCAACAACGCACTTAAAACACTCTGTGTCTGTTTCCAACACTTTTCTGTGAAGAGATGAGATGAAACCAATGCACAAATAATTCTCCAGCTGGTAAAGTTTGGCGTCATTGCAGAGCAGCAGGCAGACACAGTCCTAAAAATAGGAACGCCTCAAAATCAATCCTCAGCCCAAGACCTGGGAGTCAATATGAGCATGAATATGCAGGAAGGGGCTGTGCAACCTAATCCCGCAAACCGATAAAGGCATAGGACCCATTACCGCTTCACGCAATACTCCCAGAGCTCAACATGCCTGTCGTGGCCCTGACCTCCGAGACATACTTGACTTGACCTCTAGAACTCCTCAAGATTAAATAAGAAGCACTTTGCAGCCCTAATCAGCTTCTCAACATGGAGTGCCATGTTGAAACCCGTCAACAAAGTGTGGTACACAATGGATTATTGTTTTTGCATCTGTTTTACTCGCAGCCTTCAGAAGGTTGCAGGTCAAAAGGCAACACACTGAATTCATTACTACTGAGTAAACAGTTTCAAGCAGCAGATGCAACTGTGTGAATGAACCGCATCCAGGTATAGGGATATTTTCATTATAATATAATGCAAATATAATGCAAATAATATTTATGTATATTTTGTTGGTGTGTATATATTATAATACATTGTGTGTATATATATATATATACACACACACACACACACAATATATTATAATATATACACACCAACAAAATATGATCTACTATAAATACACAACTAAGAAATTCATACATGATTTTGAACATGGCGAGACCAGCAAAGCACTTAACTGGCGACCATTGTTGCAAGCCCCTGCCCCCAATGTGTTAACAAATACGTTTATATAGAAGAATATCCATTAAGGAGTATTATGTTGACAACCTATATAGTAGTCCCTATTGTGGTGGTTCAAATGTGATTAATATTTAAAAGTGTGGAATTATTAATAATCAGGGGGAAAAAAAACAACAAGTGAGCCTTTAGTTATGAGTGAAAGATGATTTATATGTGTTTTATATTCAAGTGAATGTGCATCCATTATAGCGCCGGATGTATTCATCGGCCGGCTGTAACAAAGGCTTATTGATCCTTCGATGTGCCCTCTAAAACCACATTTTCAATTTCCATTGGGGGTGAGACTGGGGTGGGACCAGACCTGGACGGTCTGGCAGTATGGCAGAGAGGAGAGCGAGCTCCACACTGGTGAGACCATCCTGATCTCGCAAGTTCACATTCTGTTTCTCTTTGTTGATTGGTCTGGCCTCGCTCCCATTGAAAGCGTAAGGCCCCGTCCAGTATATACTTTATTCAAAATTACAATTCAAATGTTTTCAGGCATAGTACAGTACTCGAGTAAGAGTAAAGGATTTCAATTAATATTTTACTCAGGTTAAAACAATTATATTTAAGCATCTTGAGTTCATCACCATGACTTCATATGTCGGTGTTAAGATGCATATCAACCCTAACTCATAGGCCGGTTCTGAGTCTCACAAATCAGACTTTAGATTAACATCTAAAGTCTGACGGTAGACGAGCTCAGATCTGTGGGAACGCGGTGGTTCACTTTCCTTTGCTTCAGATTTGTTTCAACCAATCATGTTCCTGGGGGTGGGATCTGTAGGCTCGTGTTTCACGGAATGGTCTGGACTGCTGTAAACAACCTGACCGGCGGAACAACAACAAACCTGATATGGCTGATCGATTGGAAGGACTACAAGAACTCTGTCTAAAAGGTTACATGTCTCTCGATTATGCTGTAATGGGTTTGATCTTTCAAAAAAGCAAAGAAACAAAAGATATTTCAGAAAAGCAAAGAAACAAACGGTAATTTGAGGTCTACAAAAAAATATGTCATAATGAGTGGCAATAAATATGGCATCCGAAGCGCACACAAAACTAAGCTTTTCCCGTAGCCGGTCCTTAAACAAAGTGTCTCTAATGTTTTCAAACATTTGTAGTAGACCGGCCAATGTAACATTGTTTTCTGAAACCTCCATCTTGCCACTCTCAAGATAGTTTCTCTCCAAGTCAGGCCTCCGGACCAATATCTCATAACAAACAGGAAACCCTGCGTAACTCCAGCCCTCACACTTGCTGGTTTCCGGAACAGGCGCTGGTTCAGCCGCTGCCAGAAGTTCAGCCACAGCATTGTCAGCAATATTGTATTTTCTTTCAGAACTTTTTTCTCAACCCACAGAGCTCGCACAGTGTTTTAAATGAGCCAGCTCCTGCAGTTAATTTACGGCCAAAGGGGTCAGTAATGAAAAGGAATTTCTAATTCTAACCTAAAATCTTTTTAAAATCCAGAGTATATTGTTTGTATACAAAAGTCGTAGAAACCAATGCTCTTGATCACAAGATATTCATCTTGCCCCTGCTTTCAGGGGAAAGAGTAATGTAGTGAAGTAAAACGTTGAGTATTTACTATGTAATGTATATAGTATACATAGCATACAGTATACAGTCCTCAATAGCATTACTCAAGTAAAGTGTAACAGAACTCAAAGCACTCCAGTCTTTTTCTGGCCCCTGGGTATAAAAGCAACACCATGGAGAGGATGAGCCCTCTCATCCTCTCCATGGTGAGCCCAGGCAGACGTCCCTCCAGGTGCAGCACAGAGCGCTGCAGGCAGTCCCTCTGTGCCTGAAGCCATCAGGCCGTTGCACAACAACCCCAGCGACCTTGGTCCCGGCACAGCCAGGGCACCGCTGCATGTCACAACCCATACAGGAACCTTTGGATGATATCTCATTCCAAACAAGGTTGTTGACGTTGTCCGTGACTACTTTTGCTTTAGCTTTGTTTGGCTTTGTGTGTCTGAGATCAAATTGATTTCAGGCGTGGGGATTTTTTGTAAATGCAGCATCTGTTAGATGATAGCTCACATAATGGTGTCTGAGGGTGTAGCAGTATGGCTATAATGTGTGTTGCTTCAGAGACGTGATGCTCATTGTCTGGCCTGAAGTGCTGCCATTTGGCTGGCAGAAAAATGAAAAAGAAAGTGAATTTGTGGTTCTGTTGTGTTTTTACTCTTATCTTACTCACACTTTTTTGTGCAACATACTTTAAAGTCAGTAGCACTGACTTTAGCATTGCTTGCAAGGTGCTTCAGATAAAATAGGCCTTAACAGATGTATGCTAGGGTAAGGGGCCGACGTTAATCCTAACATTTCAGAAATAGCAATAAAGCTAACTTTTGAATATCAATTGAATATAATTGTACAGTCAAATTACTTTTGTACAATACAATTACAATACAACAATACAAATACAATTACTATTGTAATTTGTAAAATGCATTAAAAAGGTTTCAAATATGGACATGGTCTGAACGAGGCCTCCCCAGTCAGCGTAAGCCTGATGTAACAGTGATGAAATGCAGGGCATTGCCAGAATGTCAGGGGCTTCTCTGGGGCTGCGGCTGGGTAATTTTGGGTCTGGCCCAATGCCTGTTCTATTCTAGTGCATATTACTTTAGGGGAATATGTTCTGCATCGGAGGAGCCCTTACAAGCGGGTTTAACTTTGAGATAGAGAGCGGAAGAAGAAAAATGGGAGCCAAGATAGGGCACTCTGCACTCCTCGCGTTGGGTTTCATTCAGAGATTAACCCTGCGGGTCAGGTGCTGTTAGATGCTGGGAAAGAGGTGCATGAGGGCCCATTTCCGTGGGGATAGGGGAGGGCCAGAGGTGCTTCCGGTGGTGTAACATATAGGCAGGGTGTAGCCTGATGGAGCTAATGGTGGTTGTCATCACCGTAGTGGGTGGTGTGTGGGAGGTGGGGGTTCTCTTACAAGGTTCTAGTGAATTTGAGGGTGAAACTAGAGGGACCAGGAGCAGAAAATGGTCAAATAAATCCATGAATCGATCCTGCTATTTGTTCTCTCACATAAAGGAGCTGCAAGAGATGACTCCTAACTTGGGGCCTCAGGGCCAATCGATGGCCACTCTTCTTCTTCTTCTCTTCTTTTTCTCCTCCTGACTACTGGGTGTGTTGTTGTTGTTGTTGTTGTTGTTGTTGTTGTTGTTGTTGTTTGGCAGGAGGACAAGGGATGTCTCTTTGCAATATATTGCTCATGTATTTCAGTTGTATTTCTTTAGTGTTGTTGGAAGCAGCTGTGGTGGGCAGGTGGAGGGGATCAATACTGTTTAATTACAATGCAACCACAGCTGCCTTTCACCTGTCTGTATGGCTGTTCCGTTGACGGACGCACGAGAGGGAAAGTCATTGCAGATGAGACTCATTAAGTGGAAGAGAGAGAGAGAGTTTTTATTTCTTGTCAGTCGTGTATTAAACGCTCAGTAATTGAACATCATTCACAGACACACCAATTACATACATAACTGTAAGCACATCTTGTGATCCATCAAGTGAGACAGACATTTACATAGAAAGCAGTGACTTATTATAGCAGGATTTAGAAGGAAATAACGTCTTGTTGATTTATTCATACAGCCATATATTTGTTGTTATGAAAATGTTTCATTGGAAGAAGGAATTATGCATCGGTTCCCACCCCATGTTCACCAATAGGCAGGGACAGAGTGGGAACATTGGCCAGAACCATTAGTGGTAGCATTATTCTGACAAAATACAAAAATGGTGCGTTCAGCACATTTAGCTAATCACAAGTGCCTCTTTGATTGTGAATAACTTGTTGGTCCACCTCTACTCGAGTCATCAAATATTGTGAAATGTTTTTGTACTTATTTAAAGAAATGTCAAATTAAATGAATCCCCCAAGCACAAGCCTGGGGGATATTGTCTGGATTTATCAATTTGAAAATCCATAGCAAAAAGTTGCTATAGGTAATCTATGAGCGCTGCAAAGAGAGTGTGGAAAACAGCAGAAGATGGCAAGATTTTGAAACTTTACCCCAAAAAACATCTCCTCTTTCTCGGGTTCCTCCCTCCCCACGTTTGCCCACCATTGAGAATTGTTGCACTCACACACCAGTGATAGACAGGCAAGATGGAGTCCCTGAACCAATCAGGGAAGAGATGCCGTGATTGGTCAGAAATTAGCCAGGAGCGGTCTAAAATCTAAATTGTTACATACAGAGGTAGGTGTGCAGTCAACCAAAACAGAATTTCTCACAGAGCATTTCACTCACTAATAGCTGATGGATGGCTCTGGCATTTCAAACTCGTTATAACCTTTGCGGTGCAGAATAAGCCAGGTAAGACCGAGAAGACATGAGTAAATCATCACAACTAACATCTGGCTGTAAAGTCTTGTTACATACAACCTAATCAATCACAGTAACAAAGTTGATCAATATTCAATTCTTAATTTGTTATTATTTTACATATCCCAAACAGTTTGATATCCACAAAAACAATGGCTGCTAAATGAGAGTGATTCGTGCCTGGCCTAGTTTCCTCATGTACACTGTGGCACACACTCTCTGAATGTTCATTGGCCGGGAGTCCTAGTCGGTCATAGCTTAAATGCAAGCACTTTGACTAGGCTGCTCACCATGAAATCTTTATGAATTAGTGGCAGGGATAGAGATTGGGACTTGTATATGCAAGTACCGTACATTATTGAGCTTCTTTCCCGTCAATTTAATTTAGAACTTAAAAACTAAGTTTAGGACTTGAAACCTTTTCTCCTCTGGTTTTGGAAGCAGTGATATAAAATATAGTTCACTTCACTCATGTATCTTTGATTAGTTCTAGTTTTATTAAAATTACACTTCATACAAGCCATCTACCCAGACAGACACAGAGACAGAAACAGAGAAGCACACACACAGGTATACAGCAGCTGTACCTGGGTCATGTCTTGTGACATGTAGGGGCTTCTATGAAAATAAATGTTTACCCTTATAGTGATGCTCTCCAGCCCCAGACCCTGGGAGGCGGCTTATGATTGGATTTCAGCAATTGATTGATTGATGTGACGACACCCATCCATCTCTTGCACCCCTTCACTTCGCTATCTCTCACCACTTTCCCTTTCTGATTCGCTTAGCCCTCTCTCTCACCCGTGAGCTGGGTTGTGCTTCCTAAAAAGTGTGTGTGTGTGTGTGTGAGAGAGTGAGTGAGTGAGTGAGTGAGTGAGTGAGTGAGTGAGTGAGTGAGTGAGTGTGTGTGTGTGTAGGTAAGAGAGTGTGGGTGGTGTGTGTTTGTGTGTGTGTGTGTGTGTGTGTGCAAGTTAGTTAGTGTGCATGCCAGTGTGTGTGTTTGTGTGTATGCTCACGTGTGTGCGTGCATGCGTCCATCTGTCGTCACTTAACCCACCCCCACTAGCATTAGCTTGAAGCATATCTTGCAGCAAATCCCATATAAGGAATAGCAATTATTATGTTGTGATGTGGTGCCTCGGCAAAATTCTGCTGAGCCTTGTTATCTGTCAGGTCCCCAATTAGTACCCAGATAGTGTCATAGGACGCGTAATGTGTCAGTTTGTATTGTGTTAGTTCTGAGATGTTAATGTTGGAGACAGTAGACAGTAGCATTGGAGTGTGTGTGTGTGTGTGTGTGTGTGTGTGTGTGTGTGTGCGTATGTACGAGTGTGTGTGTGTAAGTGTCTGTCGGTGTACACATTTGTGTGTTTGACTGACTGACAGAGATTTGAATGTTTCCGCATGGCAAAATGCCATTATGTGCATTGTACCAAAATGGTAATTTGCAAGTCCACTTATAAATGGCCCCATAAGCACAATTTAAAAAACAGA
>OOFG01050126.1:5986-18648 GCA_900323295.1 Molva molva
TCTCTCCCCCCCTCTCCCTCTCTCTCTCTCTCCCTCTCTCCCTCTCTCCCTCTCTCCCCCTTTCTCTCTCCTTCTCCCTCTCTCTCTCTCTCTCACACCCCCCCTCTCTCTCTCTCCCCCCCTCCCTCTCTCTCTCTCTCTTCCTCTCTCTCTCTCTCTCTCCCTCTCTCTCTCTTCCTCTCTCTCTCCCCCCCTTCCCCCCTCTCTCTCTCTCTCTCTCTCTCTCTCTCTCACTCTCTCTCTCTCTCTCTCTCTCTCTCTCTCTCTCTCTCTCTCTCTCTCTCTCTCTCTCCCCCTCTCCCTCTCCCTCTCCCTCTCCCTCTCCCTCTACACACAACACTGCTTCTCTCCAGCAACACACATCAGGCAAATTATGAAAATAAGCGATGAACAGTAACTCGATTGGTAAGAGAGAATTCCGCCCATCTGTATAATCTCAAGTATGTCCATTATTTTTCAAATTAAAGGCAAAACCATTTCCCTGAAGAACTTCAAGTCGAAGTATGAACGGTTTGTTTATAGAATGTAACCTGAATATCGGAAATGTCCATATCATATATCATGTCCCTATCAAAGGCTATTCGGATGAGAGACCTTCAGAACACCAGAGGAACCCGGGTATATCCTGGGTATACGTGACTATTGGAGTTGGAGTAAGAATTGGGGGATCAGGAGCTAACAATACGTTAACAAGCGAACATTCAGCTCATTTCAACTCTTAACTAACTTAACGCGACCCCCACCATCAGGGCCAACAGCATGCAACCAGGAGCTCTCCCAGAGGGGCTGCCAAAGCACCTTAACGTACTTAACACTGCCATAAGCCAAATCAAGCAGGGTCCACCTTCTATTCTGCTCAATCCTAGACGACCAGATTATCCCCCTTGAAGAGAGTGAAGCAGTCAGCAAACGTCGGCCATAGAGCTAAACAGTGTTATGGTAAAGTCACCTCTCTGAGATTAGTAAAAAGAAAAAATGAAATAAAAAAGGAGTTGCCATGACAACAATCACTACGTATTCTACGTTACCTGGATTCATTGTCTCTGGCAACCAACAGAGACATGTGATTGGAGTAGGCGGCCGTTCGTAAGATTTCCACCGCCCTATCAGGAAACAGGGAAGAGACTCAACTTTATAAAAACTGATCAGTGTTAACTGTGGCAATTTGACTTTATCATGAGAAATATTTAGCTAATCTTTCACTACAGCAGATAGTTAATTGGAGTTATGAATGGTACGTTTGCTTGGGTCTACAAACCTCTCATTGGTCACACCTATCAGACTGTTATTGTTGACATCCAAAATGAGGTCACCTGACCTAAGGCGACCTGCAAACAGAGATTGTGGGGGGGGGTGAGCGGGTCAGTGAGCAACAGATAGATAGATAGACAGGTATGGAGGGGGAACACGAGAACAGAGTGACAGAGCGAGGCATTGACATTGAAACATTGAGAGACAAAAGCAAAACAGAAAGGATGGAGACAACACCAAATAGATAAGAGAGACAGAGATGGGACAGGTGGAGAGGCAGCTAGTGGAAGAGAAACAGGCAATTGGAGATTAATAAAAATGGATATAACATGACATGATATGATGCAGTATATTATATATAAGATATATCCAATATTATCTGATATTACATGATATGAGGGCATTGGTCAAAAATAACTTATATCATTTATATGTAACAACATACTCATTTATGAAATTTTATATTAGTTTGTGAGTTGACCTAATCTGTTATTGGGTGACCAGGAAAGAGCAACAGCGACGACGGCAGCGTTTTTCTGAAAAATGTCAGAGATTTTCCACCTGGATTGCCCCAAGTGGCCGCACAGAAATGCGAAAATATCGGCTTTTCTTATCACAGAAAAGTACGCTGGGCGCTGATCTTTTTGTCTCGGCATCCGCATGCGGTCGCATTCAGCCCTTTGACACACCTCATCGGAAACAATTAGAGAAAGACGCGTGCGCTCTGAAGACGGCACTATGGGGACCCGTAGTCGAGCGTCATGCCGGTTCCAGTAGCGTGAAGTACGTACCATCCTGGGCCGCCAGGCCCCCAGCCACCACCCGCTTGATGTAGATCCCAAAGTCCTCTCCCGTAATCTCACGGTACCCTCCAGTTATTTTCACCCCTGGGTGGGGAGACGACAAACATCAACACATACAACACGACTGATTCAAACAGTGTATTGCTGTGTACTGCTGGTTAGAGACACGGTATTTTGGTAGAGGCTGTTATACAAAGTATACTACAGCTGAGGCTGGGAACAAATCAAAGCATGCAAGTGCTGCATGAGAAAGTTAAAAGGATTTAGGGATTTAGGCTTTAGGCATCAGAAACAGGAGGTTAGTTGAAAAATGTAACATTATTTTGTATTAGTGGTAGTCAAGTGCATAATTGCATTGTCGGTTAGAGTCTAGAGACCAGGCGTACGGGCTCAGAGACCAGGATGGAGGTGTTCACACTGACCGAGTCCCTTCTTGCAGTCGCAGAACTCCAGTCTCTGCACAGCTCTGTTGATGCCATGTGGTCCCATGATCGTCCTGGGAAGCAGCAACAACAATAACAACACTTCACTTCGTTGAACAAACAATTACAATAATATCCTCCTCTGTTTAATCCGCTCTTGTAGTGAAAGGGAACGCATCCCAACAGCGGCAATCACCAGCAGGCGTGATTGCATTTAGTAGCAAAAGCACACACACACACACACACACACACACACACACACACACACACACACAAACGCACAACACCTTCAATTCAACCGTATGCAGAAGTCACTCATTCCTAGCGTTCAGAGCACCCTGATCATGGGCTTAAACAGATTAGTTACTGAAAGAGTGAAGCCCTTCTTTAAAAACACACCTATGCCAGGTGGGAAAGGGACAAAGCAGAAGAGCATTTCTATCAGTTGGTGGTTAGAGATTAGCTGATACAGCAAGCAATGTTGTCAGGTCCATCATATCAGTGTGTCCTGTGACTCAGCTGACATGCTTGTGAGGACTATATGCTGTGGTCCACAAAAGGCTGTGTGTGTGTGTGTGTGTGTGTGTGTGTGTGCGTGTGTGTGTCTGTATGCATGTGTGTGTGTGTGTGTGTGTGTGTGTGTCTGTATGCATGTGTGTGTGTGTGTGTGTGTGTGTGTGTGTGTGTGCGTGCATGCATGTGTGTTTGTCTGTGTCTGCATGCATGCCTGTGTGTGTGTGTAAAAGTCAGGCAGAAAGATCAAACGCTCTTTACTTTTCTCCTTGGGAATTCATGAATAATATAATAGACTGGCAACTGTAATCCTAATCTGGCTGCATAAACCCTAGCCTTGGAATATTACCAGGGAACATTTTGTAATTGCCCTGGAAAATATTACTAAAAAATACAATACAATGATAATACATGATGATGGGTTTTCAAACAATTTCTAGAATAACCAAGAACATTTTTTATTTTCCCAAATAAGAATTTAATAGAGAGATCAAGTTTACAGCTTTGGAATAATTGCAGACTTTTTGTGTATTTACGTAACCGAGGAATAGTTATGATGGTTTAATTACAACAATTTTAGAAAGAATGCAGCAGTAAATCCGCATTTCATTTCCCAAATTTCTATTTCAGAAACATAACAACAATGTGGTATGGTAATTTAAGTGGACATAGAGATGTCAGACACATGTCATAATTTGAGCAGAAGAGTGAATGTGTTCTAGTGTGTTTTAAGTGTTTTATGTAGGTCACATGTAAAAAAACGTTTTACATGAAATCATTTTTGGGGTGAAGTTTGACAATAGCAACAGCTGTTTAGCATGTGAAAAGCAGTTTCAACTAAATGGGATTCAAATTCTTTAAATCTGGTTGCCTCAAAATGTTCAAATTTCCCTTTTAATTGTTGCTTCTCCTTAATTGAGTTACTTGTCTGTCTCCTCATTTCCATCATCCTCTAACCCACTCCCCCCTCAACATGCGCAGAACTGTTATCAATCACTGGTAGGCTACAAACAACTCAAATCTTTAAAATAATTTTACTTTAGTTTAGAGTGACCACACCCCTGCCCTCTAAAAATCACATCTGCACTTCTGTTATTCTTCTGCATATTCTCTCATGGCTCGCATGGGATTATGACTCTTCCACTATGTAAGAGTTAATCATTGAGAGACTTAACAAGGAACAGCAGAATTGATTAAAGCAAATGAAGGATAGTCTTGTAGTGTTTTAGGTGTTGGACAACCAGCCGAAAGGTCCTATGTTCGATTCCTGGTCTGCAGCCTACCTGTTGGCAGATGCCCAACTCCGCTCTGCTCTGAATTCACTAGAAATCACATTGGATAGTTCTAAATGCCCCCAAAATGACTAAACATAGCAAATAGCAAGACGATGAAAAAGACACAATAACAAAAACGCATCAGAGTAGGCCTAGATCTCGAATTTCCCGTCTGGGATTCATAAAACCTACATCTTTCTCCGCACTCTTCAAAGGACACGCCTTATAAACTCCCATAAACACATGATTCATTAACAGTTAATATGTCATACATAGGCTATACTCTTACTGTTTTGTGAGTAAACGAAAGTTCACTCTATTGGTTCTGTCTTCTCCCCGGCAACAGATATCTCCGAGCGCGCTAAACAGATGACAATAACTGACGTAGCTGGGACACAAGGAAGCAATTAAACTGATCACTTAATACCTGGTAATCTGTATTAGCTGCTATGCTAGTGCCTTGTCACGCAGCAGCACGGCCGAGGTCTTAGCGCTCCAACGGAACCACCAGCTGTTAAAGCCCTTTTTGAGCGGGAAGACGCTAAAGCTGACACTAGCTACTTTTAGCTAGTGTCGTCTCACTTTTAAAAACACTTTACTATTCAATTCTGCCCTCTAGAACTCCAGTCGTTGACGTCAGGGGAAAAGTGTGGTGTCTTGTACTCCGCTGTTGAATTAAAACATATTATATCTATATGTAATTTTTGGTGTCGTTGGCGTTAGCCTAGGTGTCAAATGTATTGACCTTTGTGACAAGTTGCACGTGGCGACGTTGAAGCAGGCCAATAAACAGGTGGTTGAACCCTTAGCAGAAAATGTGCAACCGGTTTGTACGTCCCCATAGTGTTGGTGCTCTCTTGTAAAAGCCAGAGTCAGAAATCAAAGTGCACGAAAAACTAGACAGCTCTGTTTGCTCAACCAATGCTAAAACCAGAAGGAGGAAAACACCATGAGCCAGAGAGAAAGAGAGGGACAGAAAAAAGAACAGATGAGGATATTAAGACGTTTTAACTTACCAGTAAAGTAGAGAAAGTCCATCGAACCGCTCAGCTGCCTGGGATAGAAATGGCATCGCACACTCAGTCAGAAACATAAAATACTCTCCCAGCCCCGCCGCCGCGCAACCACCACCACCACGCACACACATGCGCTCACACGCACACCCACACTCACCCTCATTAAACACACATCTACGCGTGCAAGTGACACACAGACATGATAAGAGTCAGTTGTTTTGGGGTAGATGGTAATGCGATGAGACGCCAACAGCCGTTCAAACGAGGTCGGTGTGTGGGACTGGTCGGAGAAAGAGAGAGAAAAGTGGAAATCTGCAGAGACCGTGAGAGACACGCTTACCTTTACAGCGCTAATCCGTGCTGATTCCCGAGTACCATCGGTTGGGCTGCATGCCTGCTTGTACCTCGCCCTCCACTGGTACCTAAAATAATTAAAATAAACATATTAAATTATGTATTTATCGATAAGAACAATGAATCAATAAATACCTAAATGGACGAACACAACACAGCAATATAACGAATATAACGATATTAACGATAAGAACAATGAATCAATAAATACCTAAATGGACGAATACAACACAACAATATAACGATTACAGCAGTACAACTGTGACGCAAAATATTCATCATAATTAGGATTTATTTGTTTGTTCTGTAGGACTTGATTTTAGAGAGAGTGAGAGAGAGAGAAAGAGAGAGAGAGAGAGTACGCTAATCAATACACTAAATTAGTATTATGTAATTGTGTATATTGTGTGTGTATTTAGTGGCCTTTTTGTGTAGGCTACAATATTTATAAAAACTGGGGCCGGGGATCCAATAGAAGGGAGAGTTTGAAGTGTAAAGTATTTCCCGTGTTTAATATTTAATATTGCTTTACTTTCTTAAACGACGATTTGCATTCTTCTTTATTGGATTATTTAAAAAAAATATGACATAATAATTAGTCGGTAAATACATTTGTGGGAACCAACTGTGACGGAACCTTTGCAGTGAAGTCTGGGCTCAAGAGGGGACAAGTTATCGGAATGCAACGTGTATGTGTGTTGTCGGCAGTAGTTCATGTTTGGTAATGTCATGTCTTCGTAATCTACTTGGTATCAGAATCATTTTTGAACAGGTACCGTGCTTTTTCATGTACTAAATCGCATTAATTCGTGCACTGATGTTGTCAACACAATTAGTTATTTTCTTCTTGCCCTTGACAAGTTTAAGAATCACAATCATGTAGCATGTTGCTAATGCAAGTCGTTCTGGTGGAAAGCAGTCCAAGTAAAGGATTTTTATGTAACACACTGTCTGGTTTGTTTGAAAGCTTGACGTTACAGTACGTTCAATCGTTGAACATGGCACTAGAGTAAAAACGTTATGCGTTTTTGTATTATATAATGTAGCAAATGTAGAGTGGAAGGTCAACGTGAAGCCTCTTTATATTGTTGAAATATAGTTCGCCGTATACTTTGTGTTGGGCAGGATCATGTAGTCGCTATGTGTCTTCAACTCCCTGGCCAAAGGTACTATATTCGATCCCCAATGTCTGCAGACTAACCTGTAGGTGTCCTAGGGCTTTAACACCATACCAGCTCCTTAATAACATGTATCAGAGTTAACTGTAAGACGCTTGGATAAGCGATAGATGCTCCTCTAGCTTTGTAATAGTAGTAGTACCCTAACTTATATCTTACCCATTCATTGAACGCATTTTAGTTTAGCTTTGATAAAACATTTATTTTAAACTAGATTGCATAGCTAATAGCTTGAGCTCATTATAATGTTTTTGTCTCTCAGGTGAACTACCTTCAGGACCAGCAGTGGTGACCTCATACCGGCATGCTTCTCCCCTGCGTTCTCCGCGAGTTCTTTCGGTGCTCTACGCTGTCGATGCGCTGCACCCACACGCTAAGACTACAACAACAACTACAGCCGAGCGAGAGGGGTCTCCACACTCAGGCCCAACAGTTCATATCGCGGCGCATCGGTCTACGATGGAAGCCACAGACCAGGGGCATCAAGAATAGGCATAATAAACGCACGCAGAGCCAGGAGGATGAGTGGAAGAGCAAGAACAAGACGGTGCTGACGTACATCGCGGCGGCCGGTGTGGGGATGATCGGACTCTCGTATGCATCGGTGCCGCTCTACAGGCTGTACTGCCAGGTAAGGAAAAACCCGCAAGTCCACCAGAACACTCAGATGAAAACTCTTGCTTAACAAGTCATAGTTGTAATGGGTGTTTTTTGGCCGAGGAACAACAGATTTGGACAATTCACTTACTAATCCAAGAGCTTTACCTTAGGGTTTTACCTTCGGGAACATTACCTTTTTCTGAATTGAAGGCATCTTCTCAGTGAAGCCTACAGGTAGACTGCGGATATTGGTTCTTCGAATATCAGAGCCATTTGGCTGGGCCTCAACCAACCCTCACCACTCCACTATCCTGCCCCCATTTAAGGATGATTATAGGTGACGGCTCTGAACACTGGCAAAATTTCCCAAGTCAGGCCACTGTCTATCAGCAATTATCAATGCACAGCTGATGATTTCAGTCCCTAAGAACGCATCTACACATAATAATCTACTTTTAATAATATAATAAAGAATTCATCATTGGTCTGCCTAATGAGAATATTTGACAATCCAACCAAAAGTAAACATAGATCAATACTTGACAACAAGTAGTTGTAACAAACCCATCTAATTTCTCAGCCATGTTTTTGTCGAGAGCTGGGCTGTGCTGGAGACGGTAGGATAAGAATGTAAAGTGCTATTTACCTTTGGCAGGCCTCGGGGCTCGGCGGCACGGCCGTGGCGGGCCACGATGCGGACCAGGTGGAGACGATGACGCCAGTGAAGGACCGGGTCATCAAGATCACCTTCAACGCAGACACGCACGCCAGCATGCAGTGGAACTTCCGCCCGCAGCAGTCCGAGATCTTCGTGAGTTTGTCGTTTGAATGTTCTTCCAATGCAAAAACTGTTGGGTTTGAGCCATGCGTTCTCTAAAGTTGGTTTTATGATATTTCCTGCTTTGTGTCATTGTTTGTTCCTGTTGTTGTTTACTTTTTATTTTACTGCGATACTTCCTGTGTGTTTTTTGGATAAAAGAGTATCTCTTGAACGGAATCGATTACCTCTGCTGATGTAATACCAAACATGCCATTTGGGGGCACTATAAACAAGCGTAACTGACATCACACTTGACAACACATCTAATATCTGTGTACACTGCTTCTCCAGGTAGTACCAGGAGAGACGGCTCTCGCCTTTTACAGGGCCAGGAACCCCACTGACAAACCCGTCATCGGCATCTCCACCTACAACGTAGTGCCCTTCGATGCCGGACAGTACTTCAACAAAATCCAGGTCAGGATCCAATGCACACACGTGTCTAATACACACACACACTATTTATTAACATATATTATAAGGGAGATCTTCCAAGCAGAATTAAAAAAATTTAAGTTATCCTTCCTCCCCCCCTTCACCTCTTTCCTCCTCCCCCGCTCCACCTCCTTCCTCCCCCAGTGTTTTTGCTTCGAGGAGCAGCGCCTGAACCCCAAGGAGGAGGTGGACATGCCCGTGTTCTTCTACATCGACCCCGAGTTCGACGAGGACCCGCGGATGGCGCGCGTCGACACCATCACCCTCTCCTACACCTTCTTCGAGGCCAAGGAGGGCCAGTCGCTGCCCCTGCCCGGGTACAGCTACAAATGACCTCCCGGCTGACCGCTAGGTCCGCGTCAGTTGAGAGACTCGAACTTTAGTGTTTGAACTAACTGTCGAACGAACTGTCTCACTGGCAATTATTTTCTACTGCGATTGTGTTGTGATCAAATGTATTACATTTTTTATATATGAGATTGCAAGATTTTGCATTCTTCAATCATCCAATAGAAACGGAATCACTGACTGATTTAATGTATTTATTTTCACACAGTTTGAATTGTAGGCGAGAGATCGTGGAAACTACTAGGATACTTTGTTTTATGCTGTGTCCTGAGAGTAAATGTAAAGGGTATACTTGTGTTATGCCACAATGATGAACGTTTTGTGTGTTAACAGCTGTAAAATGAGTGTATGCCGTATGTTTAGGATAACATTGTTTTAAATGTGTGCTACCCTGATTAACCAGCAGAGGACATACAGGTGAAAGTGTTGCATAATTGCCTTGTGTTACTGAAGTAGCAGTCGCGTCTCTATTTAGGCTATATGGAAGTTATATCGTACAATAAAATATTCTCAAGGTTTATATGACACATAGCAAAATATGTTTAAAATCAAACACCCTGGGCAAATAGAATCGGGCGGGTATTGTTGATACTTACTAGGCTATATAATGACATTTGAAACCTGAGGAGAATAAAAAAGCATCGGTTTCCCAATTTTCCCTTATTTTGTTATCAATGCAAAAAATGTAATACTATCTGTCCATTGTCAATGGCTCAATCAGTTTCAGAATCAATCTCATAAATATTCAAGTGACCCTAATACATATTTATGTGTGAAGGCTTCATGAGCACAGTTCAATGCATTGGGATTTGGAAACAATCCACAGTTCTGGCGGTTATGTGTTAATAATAGTCATTCGAGTGGACTCCCGCAGTTGTAAAACTATTTCGATTGGACCCCATCCATCCTCATATACATCACTACCCACTGTTTACAAAGAAAAATGTATGCGTGTAAACACCACTCAATAGACCCTTCTCTATGGATTGTGTCATAATTATGCCTTCATTTAAAACTCAGACTAAAGTAAGGCCAAGAGACAGAGTTTACTTGTCTTTATAAGATTACATCATTTGTTTATCGTCCTCTTGAATCAATGCAGTCTTTAGTGTGGCTGCTGCTGCTGGGCTACGTCACACCACACTGTGTCCATTTGTCAGGAGGGAAAAACGACAACAAACCGAGCCACGCTGTCCCACTGCCAAGGTGCACGCACACTGCGCAGACCACCCATATAGACTATAGTATCACGGAGCCGGGGTCAGTTTTATATCGGTCGTTTGTGATGCTCTGCTATTTCAGAATAGAGTCTCCTACCGACCTGGAATCTGCCTTTATATATGTCAGCCTTTCAATTCAAAGGGGCGGTGTTCGCTGTACTTCCCAGCAAATGGACTGTCTTTATGATTTTTGATGGACATTTTGAGCGTCGACTACAATTTAGAGGCTGCCCTAGCAACCCAGTGGACCGACCAACCACATCCAGGCACAGATATCGCCCACCACCACCACTTGAGTGGTTGATTATAGAGACAAGGGTCCAAAGGTACAGTGGGCGGATCCTTTCCCGTATACAACCAATCACTGATCCGAACGTACAGCGGGGCGCTCACTGATTGGTTGACAATTGAGAAAGTCGTACGCTCAGATACTTGGATTTTACCCCGCTTTTTGAGGCGTAGAAAAGCAGAGAAGGAGGGAAGGAAGGAAACCGAGCTGTGTGTGTGAGAGACACAGAGTGCTCGTGCCTCTGAACGTGCGAGCCAACAGGAAGGATTTACGAAGACGAATTGATTTGTCAGTTTAAGGGGTTTTCACTGATAGCACTGGTACACATCGGGGGTACGTTTATGCGATGCAAGGACGCAGTGCACCGCATCTATTGGGACACACCGAGGGTATAGTCCAAAACATTGTTCCCGTGATCACATCGTTTTAACGTTGCATTATGTCATCGCTCAGCGGGTGGCACTTTGGACACTTGTGGCTCTGACTGAGGATCGCACAGTAATTGTTGTCATCCTTCAAGATAATTTTTAATTACCAATTAAATAGATTCGCGGGAACACGGCGCATGAAGCGAACTTTATTCATGAAGACATCAAACGATTGAGTGGTTTTAAAAACCCTCTGTATGGGTTTACATCTGTTGTGTAATATTTGATTACTTTGCCCGATCGGCCCGATTTGTTTTTCCGTCATCAGAATTACTCGCCACTGAAGTTGTATAACTGCGTATATATTTTGTGAACGCTGTTCCACAATGGAACACGGCGACAATCGGCGTTGAGGATGAACCACAGAACCAGTCCCGTCAAGGCATACGATTTTCTGCTCAAGTTTCTCCTGGTGGGAGACAGCGATGTGGGGAAGGGGGAGATCCTGGCCAGCCTTCAGGATGGAGCCACGGAGTCGCCGTACGGCTACAACATGGGTGAGAGCACCGTAAACAACATATCATAATACGTCAGTTACACTGGCATTACAATAGAGACGTTTAGATGTAGGCCTATACATGGTCAACTTATACTCGGGAGTTTTCTTTCTTTCTTGATCACAAATCCCAAAAACCATGGAGCAGTTTTACGCATTGCTTGGTCCAGACGCGCTCACTTTCTTCAGCCAGAAAAGCCTACTTGGACGTCATTTCTGAGCACGTCACGGGTGCATTCCTTAACATTAAACATTTATTACGTTTTATAGGATCTAAATCTAGCCGAAGTTCATTATTACGTATCAGAAAGTCTTTATTATAAATGTTAACAGGCATACTTGCCTCAAGTGAATGAACGAGAACTTGAGATCCTCCTAACTGTAGTTTCTTTGTTATGCATGTTGTCAACAAAAGGACGGTTACGACATGGTCAAGCGTTCTGTGATTTTTTTTATTCACCTGCTCTCCAAAAATCAAAAGTACCTAACCGAATCCCGAGTCTATTTCATATAGGCCTACACCAGCAGCAATAGAGTGCTAACTCATTTGAGTAGATGTGGAGACATTGAGTGTTTTGTGAGTTTTGTGTTCCAATATAATCTCTGTTAAACATTTAGGCTACATTTCAAGAAAACGAATTCAAGAATATATGCAAGAAAATATGCTCATTCTTAGTTCATTCAAAGGTGTTTTTTTTTAATGATCCACCCTTCATGGGTGTGGAGAGCGAAAAATAATCATGATAGAGGTGGATTTCATAGACATGTCCATGCTTGTCTCTGGGACCGGCACTGCCATGGGAAAAAACCAAGCCCTACCTTGTGGAACAGCTTCTGCCTCTCCATGTCTTTACGACCCATTACTGACATAAAGCATCCATCTGATGTTGCATGGTTTATGATCCCGTCCTGCTTGTTGGCTTGCTTACCCTGTTTTGCTTTGAGTTTGGAACTGCTATTTGTGAAAGTCTTTTGACAATTGTATACCTAATTTACTTTTTTGTCATTTAGCAGACGTTTAAGAGACTTAGTGGACTTCCTATTTTTAGATAAATGTTGTTAATGTGCAGATGGGGAGTTAGGCATCTTGCTCAAGGATGCCAATGGTATTGTTGGCAGTTGTCCCGACAGATGGACACACGCACGCACACACACACACACACACACACACACACACACACACACACACACACACACACACACACACACACACAA